>JAVJIF010016188.1:0-124228 GCA_038442645.1 Agave tequilana | reverse complement strand
TAGGTCCATGTTATACTCGAAGAACTTTTGGATGATTCATGTATCTTGGACTCATGTTGGAATATCTTGTTTCATGTTGGCCAATAGCGTAGACATATTTTTTTCCTTCTATTTTTATAAGTTTAAAAATGAAAAAAGAATATCTTGGAGACAATAAGTCCTCAAAAACTGTATCATTGTAGATGGGCTAAAAACCAACAATATTCATTCACGCAATCAGCTATTTATCCACCGAACTTCGTTGGATATCAAGTTCAACAAAGTTGCTTTTCTTTGCAGGTAATGGGAAGCAGGACAAAGATCTTCATTGTTCTGGAGTTTATTACAGGGGGAGAGCTTTTTGACAAAATTGTAAGTTTTTCATTGTATTACAGTTTCTACTTGTCAGTTACTAGCGCACACGTGTTTGTGTGTCTGCACGTGCGTGTGGCTGTGTCAGAGGTTGGCCAGATATTGATTCCCACCCCCCCCACACACACACACACACACACACACACTATTGCATAATTTCTTTGCTTTTATGTTGAAAAAATGTTGACAATCATATGATCATTAAGGTTAACCATGGCCGAATGGGGGAAGATGAGGCACGGAGATATTTTCATCAGTTAATTAATGCAGTTGATTTTTGCCATAGCAGAGGTGTATATCATCGAGATTTGAAGGTGAGCTGTTTGCTAAATTGTGACATTGCATATTCATCCAAGGTATTTCTGATATTTTCAGAAGACATTTCCTTAAAAACACAATTTTGCAGCCTGAAAATTTACTACTCGACACATGTGGCAATCTGAAGATTTCTGATTTCGGGCTAAGTGCGCTTTCTCATCAAATTAAGGTAATAATGCATTTGTCAAACCCATCCCCATCTTGAAGTGATTTTAAAATAGAAATACGTGTGCAGTGCCTGATTTTCCTTTATTGGTGTCATCTGATATTATAGAAAAAGCCAAGAGCACTCGAAGTGCTAATATATATATCCAGTTATTGACTATTGCAGTGATAGAGAAAATCATATTCTGACTATCTTGGTAGTTACTCACAACATCACTTCTTATATAAAGAAAGGAGGGAAAAAAAAATCATATTAAGAGATTATTGCCTTGAAAAGCCACATTATACTTAATTCTGTCTGTATAATCAGGATATGCATCTTGAAAAAAGTATTTAATAGTCAAAGTTGAACCATATGTTGCTCAAAATATAGGTATAGGTTCATGGAAGCAGTAAATTATCAGGGCATCAGTTATAGACTGAAATAAACTTGGGTTGTTACTTTCTCTTTTCCATTTGCTAGATCATTGGTTAATCAACTATGAATTTATAATTTCAATGGTGTTTTGGCAGGATGATGGCTTACTTCATACAACATGTGGTACTCCAAACTATGTTGCTCCTGAGGTGCTAATAGATGCTAACATTTTAAAATTATTCTCGAGAACATAACCTTTTGTTATTTTTTTAAAAACTTTGTAAAGAAACTTTTTACTATAAAATATGTTCTGAAACTCGTATGTTCTTCTGGCTAGGTTCTTAATGATAGAGGATATGATGGAGCAACAGCAGACTTGTGGTCATGTGGGGTTATTCTATTTGTATTGCTTTCTAGTTATTTGCCTTTTGATGATTCTAATCTTATGAGATTATATGAAAAGGTATGTATTGCCTAACCTCAAAAATTATGGTGCTGTTCCCTTTTACGCGTTTGTTTAATGAACATAATTTCTACTTGCAGATTTTAAATGCAGAGTTCTCATGCCCATCTTGGTTTTCTCCTGGTGCCAAGAGATTGATAAGTAGAATTCTAGATCCTAACCCTACAACGGTTAGTTTTTCTATAACAAGTTTTCATGATAACTCAACTTGAGATCTAGTTAAAAGTATAAGAACAAAATTTATTTAGTTATCCTCTTGATTTTGATATCAAAATATGGTTCTGTTGTACTAATTAAAACAGATCCTATGATGATGATGTTCCATGGATCACTCTCGTAACCATCTCCAGTATCATATATGAACACATTGAGTTGAATTTTGTTCCCTGTTTAGAATTTTACAATTAATAGCTATGGCTGTTTTCTAGTTGATCTCCTCTATAACCCCAACCACCTACATAATACATAGAACTCTCTCTCTCTCTCTCTCTCTCTCTCTCTCTCTCTCTCTCTCTCTCTCTCTGTGTGTGTGCGTGTACAATTTCTGTTTTTATCTTCTCTTCCTTTTCTTTTGTGTTTCTTTTTCCTTTTTGGGTGGTGGTGGTGGGTCGGTGTGTGGTGGGTGGGTTGTGGTTGGTGGATGTGTGGTTGGTGGGGTGGGGGGAGGTGGGTTGTTTACTATTTGTATGTGTTATAGTAGTTAATTTCAGCTCTCACATTGATTTCTACTTTCTATGCTGATCTCAGCGGATTACTATTTCTGAAATATTGGCGGATGAATGGTTCAAGAAAGGTTATAAACGTCCTGTATTTGACGAGAAGTATGGTACAAATTTGGATGAGGTTGCTGCTGCTTTCGAGGAGACCGAAGAGAGTCAAAAATGGGTTTCCGCTACAGATCTAGTAAAATTTCTTATCTTGATTCTGCCGGAATGTTACATAATGGTATTTTCTCTTTATTAAGGGAATAAACAATACCTGTACCTTCTGTATCAGGATCACCATGTGGTTGAAAAGAAGGAACAACAACCTGCGGCAATGAATGCATTTGAGCTGATTTCATCAATGTCAAAGGGATTTAACCTTTGCAACTTGTTTGACGAGCAGGTGCCAATACTACCAAAACTGTGCATCTTGTTACAAGAACTTCTACATTTAAACAAAACAGTTAATGTGTGGTATAGCATGTTCTTTGCAAATTTATCCTAAGAAAACATGTCCTCCAACTAAAACTAAACTTTATACTGTTATTAAATATAGAAGTCACTCGTACATAGATAGATATATAACTTCTTTAATTTTTGAAATTTTGACATCTATAACATGACATTTAAAAATTGCAATTATTTCATTCTCTGAAATGAGTGTCGTTTTCAATTCTTTCTAATTTTATTAGAATGCTAATTCTCAAACAAGCTTTGGCTCTTAGAATGAACACCTTTTATTTCATAAATTTCAGCAATTCAAACGAGAAACAAGGTTTACATCCAAGTGTCCTGCCAATGAAATTGTCAGCAAGATTGAAGAGGCTGCAAAGCCTCTTGGCTTTGACATTCACAAGAAAAATTACAAGGTTGGCCATGTACAATGCATAGAAAATCACTGAATTCTTCCTTTTAGACTACTAGTTTATTGACAAAAATGCTATATTTATCTCTTCTTCCTTTTTCAGATGAGGCTGGAAAATTTGACAGAAGGGAGAAAGGGAATTCTTAATGTTGCTACTGAGGTATGTAGCAGGGCAATGTCATTACTGGTGAAAATGTTAAGTTCTTTTTGCTGACAGCTGTTCTCGGTTTTTCCAGATATTTCAAGTGGCGCCTTCTCTTCATATGGTTGAGGTCAAGAAATCTAAAGGAGATACCCTGGAGTTCCAAAAGGTATTTTTTCTTTCTTTGCATATTGTTTTGACTAATAGTCATGTTTTCTAATAATTCACGATCAAAAGAGTAAAAAAAAAAGCCAAGAGAGTAAATGCAGCTGATGAACTTTTGGATGTTCTTATGGAGTAAACAACTAAAAAAGTAAATTTATTAAAGCTAATGTCTTTTCGATCTACTAGCTACGCAAATAAAGTGCAAGTGGATTCAATCCCAGTTCTCTTGCACCATTGAAGGAATAATTTTGCCACCTTTACTGCAGTGTCATCCAAGAGGCAAACTAACATTGACAGACATGTCCGAAGTAGATCTATTAATGATTTAAATCTGTTTATATATTGATTTTAGATCTCCTATAGACATTATGTAAATATCAAATATTCTAATGTAGATTTGAAATCTGAAAGTTCTCAAGTTTCTCGTTCACTCTTGTAGATTTTCCTCCCCTTTGCCTCCCAAGAAAACCTAATAGTTGTTTTATATGTTTGCAGTTTTATAGATCCCTATCAACCAGCCTAAAGGATGTTGTTTGGAAATCTGAAGAGGACATGCAAGAACATTTTCTCAAGTGAAAAAAGTTTCTCCTCACTGCAGTTGCTTCTTGTACAGCGTAATTCATTCCTTCTTTTGTTTTGTATTTTTTTTTCCCCTCTTTTTTCCTGTTTCCTTTTTCTTAGCAAGTCCTCAGCATTGGGTGACATGTGTTTCCTTGCTCTTATCATTTTTTAATTTGTTTGTGACCTTTCAGTTTAAATTTTTAGAACAGAACTGCCTGCCTGTTGGGTTTTTTCCGGGGAAAGAATACATGAGCTTGATGTCTCTGTGCATCCTATTCCTGTTTCAGTTCAATGTATCATTTGGAAACAATATCCTTTGGTATTTTGTTCATTATAATCAAATTGGAAGAGTCTTTTGGGCATTGTTTGTGAACTGTATGATGAATAAATGACATCTTTATCTGTCATCTTTGTTTGGTTCGGTTTTATCACCGGATAAAGGGAACGTTCGTAGGTTCCTATTTCGAGTGTTTTTGCCTCTATCAGCTGAAAGAACTCACCCGAAATGGTGCTAGAATGAAAGTTTGGTGCATGGTTGGGAAAAGTTGTACAAGGAAGATGTCTGTTTGATATTATTTTATTTAAAATATTGAAAGAAGGATACTACTAATTTGTGTATACCCCAAGTGAATAGTTTCACTTATTTACAAGAAAAGTCTATTGTACATAATAGTTTCCAAAACTCAAGAATTAATCATAGCTAACATTTTTTGCGGTTCACGCAATGGCGTGGATACCATATCTTGAATGGGGAGAACAAGTGAACACTAAGTGAATAGGTTGATAGGTTTTAGTCACAAGGGCTTGATGGATTTTTCTTTTGTGAAAAAGATGAAAAGAAACCGAAAAGGTGAAAATATTTAAAATCTTTAATGAGTTTTTCTTTTATACATTTTTTTTGTTCTCTAACCTAGAGAATTCTAATCATGAATGAAAAAGAAAGAAACCTTTTGTTGGGTTGTCTTGAACCCTAATCCATAATATCAGCTACCTACTGCTTAAGGAGTTTTCCGGAACTTAAGCCGAGTGGAGCCTAGTGAATCGAAACGACGAAAGGTCCCACACAAATAATTTGGTGTCACCCAGGTAAATTCAGGGGGTCGAGATATTATAGTCTAATTCAGTTCTATTTCTGTACCCATACTTGTTGTGGGGTATTCTGGAGATTCTATAGGAAAACAATTTTAAGTTGTTTAAAGTTTGTTTCCGGATGATAGGGACTATTCTGAAATCTGAGAGTCCTATCGTCCTGAGAGTTTTATGCCAGGAATCAGTGATAGTTCAGAGGCAGTGCCAGGAATCAATGATAAAAATGGGCCGTTTGTTTCGCGTAAAACTCCGTAATTCGTAAATGACTTCCTACCCAGTTACAACTACGGCGTTTGTTTGGACCGTAATTCGTAAAAGACTTACGTAACTCAACTAACACTCACTTGCAACCCAGTTATTACTCACTTACAGCCCAGTTACAGTTAATTTTGTGGTCATACAAATTTGTAATATTTTTTTTATATTAATATTAAATTTTTTTAATATTTAACTTTTTTAATATTTATTTGCAGTATTAAAATTTTTAAAATCACCAAATAGTTAATTTTGTGATCAACTTTTTCACTTACGACTTATACATTACGACAATCAAACACCGTAAAGTATAATACACTTTCCCACTTTACAATTTTATATTACCACAAATACCGTAAAATTTACATACATGTAACTCATTTACAATTGTAAAAGACTTTACCAATTACAACTACGAATTACGGCCAGTTACGACAACCAAACAGATAGTTCATACTTGTTGAGGGGTCTTCTGAAGATGGATCAGAAGTTCAGTTCTTTGGAAGGCAAGCATACGGAACTGAAAGAAATGATCACAGGACTATATCACAATTTCCGAACCCAGGAGAAGGAGAAACAGCCTTTCTTCGAGAAAGAAATACACTTAACTCTCAGATGGGAGAAGAAAATACAGAGCCTGGGAGAAGAACAATTGGTCATCCAGAAGGAGGGAGGGGATTTCTTTCAGATCAGACGTGCAAGAACTCTCCAACAGAATAATGGAGGTAAGCTTTCCCTTCCAAAAACCCACAGGCTGAAATTCCTAATTTCAAAGGAGAGGGAGATGTATTAAATTGGTTATGTCAGCTGGAGCATGTCTTTCACATTCATAATACACCAGCAGATAGTAGAGTGGATTTATGTGTTTTCTACCTACAAGGTGAAGCATTACTATAGTGGAGATTTGGAAAAGTAAAGGGGGCTTTATTTCTTGGCAAGATTTTTTATGATGAAATATTGCAACAGTATGGGCCTAGTGATCTAGATGACCCCTTAACTGCATTGGCTAATTTGAAACAAATGGAAAGTGTTCAAGAATACTATAAGTCATTCATTAAGATAGCTCACCTGGTAGACACTACAGAAAAGAATATGATTAGCTTGTTCTTGGCTGGGTTAAGAGAGGTACTAAGAGGAAAGGTTAAGTTGGATAAGCCCATATCCATGTTATCTGCTTATAGAAGGTGCTTGTGCAAGAGACTCCATTGCTGCATTGGAAAGGAAGACAACCAAGTACTCTGGTTACAAAGGATTTCCAAGTAATCTTCTGAATCTCAGTAATGGAGTGAGAACTCAGCGGTCATCAGAAACTCAACAATTGCCAATACTACAAGAAGATTGACTCCAGTCCAAGTAGAAGACTACAGAAAAAGAAATTTGTGCTTTAAATGTGATGCATCATATAATATGGGACACAAGTGTAAGGGTAAAAGCCTTGTGTTAATTGAATGTGATGATCCGGATGGGGTTTCAGAGGAAGAAGAAATTCTGCTAGAACCTAGAGAGGTAAAAACACCTAAACTATCTCTACATGCAATGGGAGGGAGCTCTTCTCCTACTACCATCAGGATTCTGGGGCAAGTCAACAACAAACCCATCAGGATTCTGGGGCAAGTCAGTATTCTGTTGGATTCAGGATCTACACACAGTTTTTTGGATCAATGAGTAGCCCATAGAACTGGGTTACAAGTAAGCTCAAATCCTAGCTTTAGTGTGACCATTGCAGGTGATGATGTTGATATGTCTTTAATGAATAAATCAAACCATAATCTTAGACCTTTTCTCATAATCAATTAGCCACCCTATGAAGATCTTAGCCACCCTATGAAATCTCTAGCCACCCTAAAAGTCATCAATAGCCACCCTATGAAGATCATAGCCACCCTATGATTTTGATGTATGTATAGGGCGAAGTGATGAAGGGGTTTGAAAGTTTTGTCTATAAATAGGCATCACGTTGCATGAGATTTAGAGTAAGGAAGTGAGAAGAGAGAGTTGCTAAATATTGTATTGTCCTCTCCTTTCTCTTGCCATTTATCTTCTTTTTATTAAGCTCTAGTGAGTTGGATTTCATTGGACTTGGGTGAGTGAGATTAGAGTTGTAATCTTTTGTATTCTTCCCTTTTGATTAGTGGATCCCTCTTGCTGTCTTCTCCGTGGACGTAGGTCACATTGATCAAACCACGTTAAATACTAGTGTGCTGTCCTTTTTATTTCTATTAGCTTATATTGCTGTTTGTCTCTCTTTATACTTGTCATCTCTTGCATTAGAAGCCATTGTTCCAACAAATTGGTATCAGAGCTAGTGTTATTTTCTTGTGTGTTTCGAGATGGCTTCGGCAAAGTACAAAGTGGAGAAATTCAAAAGGAGAAATAGCTTCAGTTTGTGGAGAGTCAAAATGTGGGCTCTCTTGGTGCAACAAGGCTTGTTGAATGTCTTGTCCGGTAAAAATAAATTGCCGGAATCCATGTCCGATGATGAAAAGGAAAAACTCGAGATGAAGGCGCATAGTGCCATACAATTTTGTCTAGCCGGCGAAGTTTTGTGAGAGGTTGCCGATGAAGATACCGCCGCCGATTTGTGGCTCAAATTAGAGAGCTTGTATATGACAAAATCCCTGACCAATAAGCTCTACTTGAAGCAGCGCCTCTTCACCCTTCGCATGAAGGAAGGTACGCCAATTAAAGACCACTTAGATGAGCTCAATAAAATTCTCATAAATTTAAAAAATATTGATGTTAGAATAGATGAAGAAGATCAAGCTCTCATCTTATTATACTCATTACCTCCTTTCTTTGAAAATTTTATTAATAGTATGCTCTATGGTAGAGATACACTCTCTTTAGAAGATGTCAAATCAGCCTTATATTCTAAGGAGTTAAGACAAAAAGTGTCAGTTGTAGAAAGTGAGGATCAAGTTAAAGGCTTGTTCGTCCGTGGTCGTACAGAGAAGGGTCGAGAAAAATCTCGAGAAAAATTTAGATTTAAATCTAGGTTAAGAAAAAATATTGAGTGTCACTATTGTCATAAGTTGGACACTATAAAAAAGATTGTTTTAAGCTCAAAGAAAAAAAAGAAAATGTAAAGAAGAAATCTCAAGATGAGAAATCTTCGGTTGTTAGTGTTGCAGAAGAAGCCTACACATCACATGAGGTTCTTTCAGTTACCGTCTTTGATGCCCGTTCACGAGATGAGTGGGTTCTTGATTCAGATTGTTCTTATCACATATGTCCTCACTGGACTGGTTTGTGACCTACCAGCCAATTGACGGTGGTAATGTCTTAATGGGAAATAACATGCCCTGCAAGACAATTGGTATTGGGTTAATCAAGATTAGAATGCATTGTTAGAACGTTGAGTAATGTTCGGCATGTGCCGGATTTGAAGAAAAATTTGATTTCTTTGGATACCCTTGACTCCAATGGCTATAAGTTTTTAGCTGAAGGTGAAATTTTGAGAGTTAGAAAAGGCTCTCTTGTTGTGATGAAAGAAAGAAGGTGAATACTCTTTATATCCTTCAAGGTAGCATGGTGACAGGTCATGCCGCTGTGTCAATGTCAGAAGACCTAGACTTAAATACCACTCGTTTTTGGCATATGTGGTTAGGGCATATGAGTGAGAGAGGACTACATGTGTTGAGTAAGTAAGTTTTACTTTGTGGCCATAAAACAGGAAAGCTTGACTTTGTGAACATTGTATTTTTGGTAAGCAGCACAGAGTTTCTTTTGGTACAGGTGTTCATAGGATTAAAGCCACCTTAGATTACATCCATTTAGATGTTTGGGGTCCCTCTCAGGTTCCATCGAAAGATGAAGCTAATTATCTTTTGACTTTAATTGATGATTATTCAAGAAAAGTTTGGGTGTATCCTCTCAAGTATAAGAGCGATGTGTTTGCTACCTTCAAGCAGTGGAAGTTTATGATCGAAAAGCAAATAGGAAAGAAGTTGAAGCGCCTCAAGACCGACAATGGAATGGAGTTCTGTTCTATGGAGTTTGATCAATTCTGTAAAAAGGAATTGTGTGGCATCGTACAGTTCGGTACACACCACAACAGAATGAAGTTGCAGAAAGAATGAACATGACACTATTGGAGAGAGCTCGGTATATGCTCTCTAATACTGGTTTGTAAAAATGCCTGCTGTTTGGTAAATCAGTCTCCTTCTACAGCTATTGATTTTAAGACTCCTGAAGAGGTATGGTTTGGTACCCCTGCTAATTACTCTCATTTGCGAGTATTTGTTTGCCTTACTTATTTTCATATAAATAATAGTAAGTTTGAACCTAAGGCAAAGAAAGTTATATTTCTTGGTTATGCTACTGGGGTGAAGGGATACAGGTTGTGGTGTCTTGATCCTAAGTCACCTAAATTTTTGATCCTAAGTCACCTAAATTTGTTATTAGTAGGGATGTTACTTTTGAAGAAAATTACATGCTTCAACCGAGAAAGGAGTCTGTTGTTGATATTACAGGTTCAGGAGAGGAAACAAGTAAGCAGGTGGAGCTTGAGAGTAAAGTTACAGAAGGAGTGCAGGAGAGCACTCGCGTTGAACCAGTCAATGATGCTCAAGGTTCAACTTCGAGAGATGATACACTGCAATAGCAACAGTACAGTATTGCCACCGGGAGAGTAAGAAGGCAGATCCGTCCACCTAAGCGATACGCCTATACAGATATGGTCGCTTATGCTCTAAGTGACAGATTCTATTGAGATTCCAGAGCCTTCCACCTACAATGAGACTATCAGTTCTGATGAAACTTCAGAATGGACTGTTGCTATGACCGAAGAGATGTAATCTCTTCACACGAACCAAACATGGGAGTTAGTGAAGTCGCCCAGGGGGTAAAAAATTGGTACTGCAAATTAGTCCAGCAGATATGATGACAAAACCCATACCTTCGCGAGGGTTCGAGTACTGTCTCAAATTGCTTGGTGTTCAAAGTGGTGAAGGTTGAGCCCGTCGAGGCTAGAGAAGACAACAAGAATCCAAAAGACGCTTGATACAGTTCAAGTAAAGGTGGAAAGATTTGTTATTCATTCAAGATAAGATAGAGATTTGTTGATATGTCTTTAATGAATAAATCAAAGCATAATCTTAGACCTTTTCTCATAATCAATTAGCCACCTTATGAAGATCTTAGTCACCCTGTGAAATCTCTAGTCACCCTAAAAGTCATCAATAGCCACCCTATGAAAATCTTAGCCACCATATGAAGATTTTAGCCACCCTATGAAGATCATATCCACTCTATGATTTTGATGTATGTGTACGATGAAGTGATGAAGGAGTTTGAAAGTTTTGTCTATAAATAGCATCACATTGCATGAGATTTAAGAGCAAGAAAGCGAGAAGAGAGAGTTGCTAAATATTGTATTGTCCTCTCCTTTCTCTTGCCATTTATCTTCCTTTTGTGACTTATTTTTGTTTTAAAGTCTAATTTATTTTGGGCCTAATCAAGTCAATTGGATATTTGCACCCGTCCACTTAACCTATGTTGTTTGACCCAATAAAGAATTAATCAAACCTAAATGGTTTGGGTCTAGACACGTTTTCAATTACACTTAGCCATGAGTGTATTTAAATTAGAATGTGGGACTCATCTACACGTGTGGAACTCGTGTTATAAATCAAGGGCCTAGATCTATGATGAGTTGAACTAGGGTTTCTTGATGCTATATATATCATAAGTAGGGTTCCCTCTCCAACAACAATAATAACCCTCTCTCTTGGAGGCCTCTCATCTCCTCTAAGGATAAAGAAGAGAACTTGGTGACTCGAGAGAAGAATCCTCTCCCTCAACTCCGGCGTCCTCGAGTTCGTGCAACCTTCGGCATCCTCTTCGTAATGGAATCAGGTATGCCTAAAACCCTCATTCTCTTTGATTATGATAAAGAGGCTAACGGTATATGTGTAGATCTTGTATGGAATAATTTTAGATCTAACAATTGGTATCAGAGCCACCTCTTTATCAGATCATAGGGATTTACAGAAATTATGATCTCGATCTATAAATATCATAAAAATATCTCCTTTGATTCAATAAATATTTTGTGTCTCATATGTTTGATCAAAAGATTAAAAGGAGTGATTTTTATTAAATTTAACATGTATATAATTTTATAAAATTTTGATTTGTGTGTTATTCTGAATTTTAAAAAAAAATTTGTGTGCCCTGTCTGCATGCAGGCGCTTGCAGGCGCCTGCATGTTAGGCAACGAAAAAAAAAGGGGATGTTAGATGCATGCGCTGGAAGCACCAGCGCATGCATCATGAAGGAGATTTCAAAGTTAAAAAAAAAGATATTTTGACATGGCCTGCATGCATGCAGACATGTGTCTGCATGCATGCATGCACATGTAAGGCAAAAGGGTTTTTTTTTAAAGAATAATTAAAAAAATGGTTAATTATTTTGGGTTTCATGAATTAATTAAGATTATGAGATTATCTAGGATTCGGATGGAGATTGAATTTTACTCTAATAAGGAAACCTACTACTAATTAATCTCATATTTAATTTCAATTGGGATTGTTGAGATTGATTTGGGTATTATGATTGAGATATAATTCTAGCCTATTAAGGATATTTTGGATAGAATTCTACTCAAATAAAGAAACCTAATTTCAATCAATCTCACATTAAGCTAATTGGGTTTTATTCAGTTTATTTAAACCCGACCTATTAAGGAACCCATAAGTTGACCATTGCGGGTCGGGTCTGATTCAGACCCGATAAGTACTGCAGACCCGTTTTTCCAATAGAAACTTCAATTAGCCGTTACGGGCTCATCCGACCTCTGTTTTGGGCATGTAAACAGCCGTTTCGAAGCTCTTGACGAGCACTACAGTATTACATGAACTATACATGACAAAACGGTAGTTAGTTAACATAAAGAAGGCATTGAAGTGTTTGTTTATCATGGTTATGTGTACCCTTACATGCTTCCACTTCATTAATATTTATATTATTGCTTATATTATCTAGCATGATGAATATTGATGTATAGTACAGTTAATAACACACAGATAAAGATATATACATGTTCAAGCTAAAGAGTTTATAAAAGAGCTTATTTAATTGCGTATGTAGTTCATGCGGACAATAGCCGACCCAAAGGAAGACTATTGTTTGGCCGAATTATGTACGGCGTCGGATACTTGATGTGGGTAACGCAAGTGGGAGAACCTTGGTGTGTGATAATCGACCCAAAGGAAGGTTGTCACACTATAGGCCCATATTGCATTACCCTCATCAATTAGTCCGATGGCGGAACAAGAATTCAGATGCATAAATTTGTGTGGCCCATGCGTGTGGCAATCGGCCCAAAGGAAGGTTGTCATTATGGCCGGGTCATTACATATATTATATGGCCAATATAGATTACTTAAACTTTAGGACCAATCCTATAAAGTGACAGTCGGCCCAAAGGAAGGCTGTTCTCTTACATAGGATCTAGACTTTAGGATATCTATATTGGGCCAGTACAGTATTGGCATATAGAGACAACTTGTTCTGAAAGTTTAACCGGCAGCTCTATCGGTTAAACTGGTTGCATTTTCTGAAATTCATTTTTTTTATGGCTATTACAGTAGAATTTTATTAAATGCAATGTTCATGTTAAATTGATGAGAAATTGTACACTTATGTAGTTTTAAATTGAATGGTACAAACTTTAAGAAGTGGTAAGACCACGTAAATGATCGTTCTTGAATTCATGCACCTAGAGTACACCTTAAAGATTGATGGATCTCTACTATCACTAATAAAAGTTCAGTAAAGAAAAGGTCAATTATGGTAAGTGGAAGAGATCTTACAAGATGTGTCTAATGGTCATAAAGTACACTATTCCTATAACTATTAGGGGTTCTATGCTTGATAAAGTTAGTGCTCACTTAGTATCCAGGGTAAACTTCTAATAAGAAAAGGAAAAGTGAAACTAAAGGGAGGAATATAAACACCACTACAGTGGGTGATCCTAAGTGGCAAAGGTGCAGAAAAAGTAGCCTAAGGTCATTGAATGCTTCTTCTGCAAGAAAGTAAGCCACCTCAAGTAGGAATACATAAAGTATCAGAAATGGCTATTTAGCGGGTATTTCTCATATTTATGTTTGTTCTAAAATTAATTTAGCTTTAGTGCCACTTGATAAAAGGTTGGTAGATAACTTACATAAGCGATTCAATGCGAAACTTTCAAACCCAAAGGAGGCCCAGCCCAACTGAGCGATACGTATACATGGGTGATGGAAATAAAGTTGCAATTAAAGTTGTTGGAGTTTGTAGGCTTAAATTAGATCCTGGTTTTTTGTTTTAATTTTGGATGAGACTTTATATGTACCGTCCTTTTAGGCGGAATCATATTTCTATTTCATTTGTTAGACAGATCTAGTTTTACTGTCACTCTTGATAATGAAATGCTTAGTCTACTTTCCAAATCTAAAGTTGTTAGTACTAGAATTCTGATTGATGGCTATATAAATTGAAACTTCATGCTTTATATACTGAATCTCTATATGTGAATAGCTTAGGCACTAAGCAAAAATTAATTAAAGATACATTAGAAAGTTTGGTACTAGACGAAGTTCAGATGTCTTAATTTGGTGTATACAGACATTTGTGGTCCATTCCCTACAGCTTCTTGGAATGGTCATAAATATTTCATCACTTTTACAGACAATTACTCTCGTTATAGGTACCTACACTTGTTTCATGAGAAATCCCAATCATTGGACATGTTTAAAGCTGTTAGATCTGTTCATGGTGGTGAGTACTATGACAGATATGACGAATCAGGTAAATGTCCAGAATCATTTGTCAATTTCTGAAAGAGTGGTATTATCACTTAGTACACCATATCAGGGACACCTCGTTAAAATGGTATTGCTGAGAGATAAAATCACACATTAAAGGATATGGTTGGGAGTATGATAGCTCACACTATTCTACCAAAGTCATTATATAGTGAAGCCTTAAAAATGGTTGTCACCTCCTTAATAGAATACCTTGCAAAACAGTAACTAAAACCCCGTATGAGTTACGGACTGGGAAATCTCTCAGTATTAGGCATCTATATGTTTGGGGTTGTCCAGTGAAAGCTCGGTCATATATACCATATGAGAAGAAGTTGGACTCAAGGACAGTTAGCTGTTTATTCGTAGGGTATTCTGAGAGGTATAAAGGCTTTAAGTTTTATTGTCTCTCCACTAAGAACATAAAGACGGATTGCTAAATTTTTTTGAGAATATTCAGAACAGTGGGAGTCAACTACATAAAGATTTCATATTTAAGAAAGAACATATTGTTATACCCATGACAATTGTTCCAAATGATAAAGTAGTTGTTCCACTTCAAGATGAAAATACAGTTGCATCCTTACAAGATACATATATAGTTCATCCTGAAGTAGATCATGCTGGTGAGGTAGAAACTGAAAATTCTCAACCACAAGTGCCTAGGAGATCAACTAGGGAGAGGAGATTAGTCATTGCAAATGACTATATATAGTTTATCTCCAATAGCATGAGTTTGACATAAGGCTAGAGGATGACCCCGCATCCTTAAATGAGGCCAAACTCAACATTCACTCCAGTAAGTGGTCAAATGCCATGAAAGATGAGTTGAAATTCATAAAAGACAATGAAGTTTGGGATTTAGTAGAGTTACCTGAAGGAAAGAAACCGATTGGTTATAAATGAGTATTCAAAACTAAGCGGGATTCGAAAGGTAATGTCGAAAGGTATAAGACACATCTTGTCACAAAGGGATTCACTCAAAGAGAGGGCATTGACTATAAGGAGACTTTCTCCCTGGTTTTCATGAAGCATTCTTTTAGGATTATTATGGCACTGGTGGCTCACTTTGACCTGGAGTTATACCAAATGGATGTTAAGATTGCCTTTCTTAATGGTACCATTGAGAAGGAAATCTGTATGGTGCAACCAAAAGTTTTAAAGTGAAGGTTTCATAATATTTGGTTTGCAAATAAAGAAATTCATTTATGGTTTAAAGCAAGCATCCCGTCAATAGTATTTGAAATTTGATCAAGTAATATCCGTTTTTTGATTTTAAGGAAAATATAGTTGATCAATGTATTCACCATAAATTTAAAGAGAGTAGACTTATATTTCTTGTGCTATATGTGGATGACATTCTACTAGCAAGTAACGATATGGTTCTTTTACTTGACACTAAGAGTCTTCTCTCAAAGAACTTTGAGATGAAAGATCTTGGAAAAGCTTCTTTTGTGATGGCATCCAGATTCAACGTGACAGGACACGTGGAATATTAGGTTTATTACAAAAGCCCTATATCGATAAGGTGCTAGATAGATGTGGCATGAAGAATTGCTCTAAGGGAGATAAATTGAGTTTACTCTAATGTCTCAAGAACGATCTACAGAAAGAGCAAATGAAAGACATTCCATATGCATTGGCGGTTGGAAGTCTGATGTATGCTCAAGTTTGTACCCATCAGACATAGCATATACCGTTGAGAAACTTGACAGAAACTTGATCAATCATGGGATTGATCTCTGGAAGACTGTCAAGAAGGTTATGCGATATCAATAAAAGACTACATGAAATCTGATCAGTTGCAGCTGATTGGATACACAGATTCAGATTATGCTGGATGTATCGACAATAGGAAGTCCACTTTATTTTACATTTTCCTTATGTAGGAAGATGGTGGATTTAGTCGAGAAGCCATTACAACTACACTGTGACAATAAGAGCTATAAAGCTCTACTGCAATAGTGACAAGAGTTCAGCAAAGTCGAAGCATATCGACATCAAGTTTCTTCTCATCAATGATAAAGTTCAGAATCATATTTTGTCTGTTTGATAGTGATGACACTATTCTTAACATTACAGATCCACTCATTAAAGGACTTTCACCTAAAGTATTCTTAGAGCATATTGCTCATATGGGGATGACTAGTCATTATGATATCCTGATTTTGTAGGAGTGGATAATTTTATGTAACAGACATTATTTCTAAGTGCACTTTATGGATATTTGTTGATTCTGATAAATAATTTATAACTGCTTTTTCTAAAGTTTACTTTTGCGCATTTGAGTTTTTGATGAATTAGCAGTTAGACTCGTTGGAGTTATAAAGTGAGACTCGTTGGAGTCATAAGGTTAGACTCGTTGGAGTCATAAAGTGGAAGCCAGTTGGAATTGTACCTTATTTGATCAGAGGACATTTCCATGCCACACGTCCACATTTGATCTATGTCGTTAGGGGTTCTGAAACTTGTGATGTGGAACGTCCTACCTCGATTATACAGAAGGTAACGATCGCCATGTTCGGTGGCAGGACACTTAATGGACCAGATTGTTTTGATACGTGGTTTGTCGGCGGTTAAAGTTTTGACGTCATAAAGTTATGCATAATATCTATTCAGTATGACTTGTTTGGCCCAAGTGGGAGATTGTTAGACTTATTTTTGTTTTAAAGTCTAATTTATTTTGGGCCAAATCAAGTCAATTGGATATTTGCACCCGTCCACTTAACCTATGTTGTTTGACCCAATAAAGAATTGATCAAACCTAAATGGTTTGGGTCTAGACACGTTTTCAATTACACTTAGCCATGAGTGTATTTAAATTAGAATGTGAGACTCATCTACACGTGTGGAACTCGTGTTATAAATCAAGGGCCTACATCTATGATGAGTTGAACTAGGGTTTCTTGATGCTATATATACCATGAGTAGGGTTCCCTCTCCAACAACAATAATAACCCTCTCTCTTGGAGGCCTCTCATCTCCTCTAAGGATAAAGAAGAGAACTTGGTGACTGGAGAGAAGAATCCTCTCCCTCAACTCCGGCGTCCTCGAGATCGTGCAACCTTCGGCATCCTCTTCGTAATGGAATCAGGTATGCCTAAAACCCTCCTTCTCTTTGATCATGATAAAGAGGCTTACAGTATATGTGTAGATCTTATATATAATAAATTTAGATCTAACATTAAGCACTAATGAGTTGGGTTTCATTGGGCTTGGGTGAGTGAGATTAGAGTTGTAATCTCTTGTATTCTCCCCTTTTGATTAGTGGATTCCTCTTACTGTCTTCTCTGTGGATGTACATTGACCGAACCACGTTAAATACTGGTGTGCTGTCCTCTTTATTTCTATTAACTTATATTGCTATTTGTCTCTCTTTATACTTGCCATCTCTTGCATTAGAAGCCCATTGTTCCAACAGATGACAAGCTACAAACAGAAAGGGTGTGTAAATCTGTGCATGTAAAGTGCCAGGGAACAAATATTGTCCCATATTTTTATATCCTTCCCGTTGGGTGGTGCCAGATGGTGTTGGGGGTAGAGTGGATGCAAACATTAGATGAGATTTCATTAAACTTTCAATCTCAACAGTAAAGCTGGTTATAGGTAGACTACAAATGGGAGCTAAGAGGTATACAATCAAGACCAATGGAATCGGTAAATGAGGGAATCATGGATAAAACCATGTGTCAAAAATGGCAAAGGGATGGGTCAACTGTGCATGCAACAAAGAAGATACATGAATCAGTGATAGTTCAGAGACAATGGCTGATGAAATGAGAGTTTTATGCCAAGATTTTGCAAAAATCTTTGAGGAACCTAAAGGGCTGCCTCCAAGGAGAACTTATGATCATCAAATTCTGTTAGTACAAGAAACTGAACCAGTCAAATTAAGACCTTACAGGCATCCTTGGGAACAGAAAAAATTCAATGAAAAAATGATTGAAGACACGTTGGCAGCAGAAATTATAAGAGACAGTCGAAGCTCGTATGCTTCCCCTGTAGTGATGGTGAAGAAGTCAGATGGAGTATGACACTTATGTGTTGATTATAGGGCATTAAATAAAAAAACCATCAAAGATAAGTACCCAATTCCTCTCATTGATGAACCACTGGATGAATTAAATGGCTCTAGTATTTTCACTAAACTGGATTTAAGAAGTGGATACCATCAAATACGCATGCATGAGCCTGACATTCCCAAAACTGCTTTTAAAACCCATTCTGGGCATCATGAATACCTTGTGATACCCTTCGGCTTATCAAATGCACCTGCAACCTTTCGTTTTAATGAATTATTTGTTTAGGCCATATTTGAGAAAATTTGTACTCATAATCTTTGATGATATTTTCATATATACTGCTAATCTTGAAGAACACTTAGTCCATGTCCAATTAGTTTTTCAGGTTCTTCTCAATAACCAGTTATATGCCAAAATGAGTAAGTGCAGATTTGGAGTAGCAAGTGTGGACTATTTGGGACACATTGTATCAGGAAAAGGTGTAGTAGTTGATCCAAGCAAGGTGCAGGCTGTGTGGGAATGGCCTATACCCAAAAGTCTCAAGGCTTTAAGGGTTTCTTGGGTCTAGCAGGCTATTACGGAAAATTCATTAGAGGATACAGTACCATAACAGCTCCTTTTACTGCTTTAACCAAGAAAAATGCCTTTACCTTGTCTAAAGAAGCACAACAATATTTTAAGGTTTTAAAGGAAGCTTTAATTACTCCTCCAAGATTAGCATTGCCTGATTGTAATAGCCCATTCACAGTGGAATGTGATACTTCTGATTCTAGAATTGGGGCAGTATTGTTACAAAGACACCGTCCAATTGCTTTTATTAGTCAGGAATTAGAAATCCCAGGAAGAGCTAGTTCTGCATATGAAAGAGTGATTATGAGTATCCTGCTAGCCAATGGAAATTGGAGGCAATACCTGTTAGGAGTTTATTATAAAAATAGACCATAAGCCTCTCAAATATTTACTTGAACTACGGCTATACACTGAGGCCCAACATACCTGGCTGTTGAAGTTAGACAATTACAAGTTTACTGTGGAGTACAAAAAAGGCAAAGAAAATGTAGTAGCTGACAGTTTGTCAAGAAGAGATGATGGAGTATTGGTGCTTATCACTATAGGTACCAGTTGGTTTGTGCAGGTGAAAAGATTGGTACTTACTGATGAGTTTTTCAAAGAGCTCAATAAAAAATGGGATGAAAATAAGTTGGATACTGAACTATATCAGAAGAGAGGTGGAGTTTTTTACTACAAGAAAAGGATATTACTTGGTCATGATACTCCTATCACAAGGATCCTTAACACACAACATCATGATTCACTATGGGGTGGCCACTCAAGATATGAAAGGACCCTACAAAGGCTTAAGAAGATTGTTTACTGGAGAGGCATGAAGAGGGCAGTGAGATACATCAAAGAGTGTGATATTTGTCAAAGACACAAAGCTGAGATTATACATCCTGCTGGGTTGTTGCAACCTTTACCAATTCCTAACTTAGTTTGGGAAGATATATCAATGGATTTCATTGAAAGATTACCCAAGAGCTAAGGTAAAACATCCATTTTTGTGGTGGTGGATAGGTTATCAAAATTTGCTCACTTTATTCCCCTCACTCATCCATTCACTGCTAGAACACTAACTATAGTTTTCATTGATAATGTCTATAAGCTATATGGGCTACCAAAAACTATTGTATCTGATAGAGACACTATATTTCCAAGTAATATTTGGAAGTAGTTTTGGGCACTATAGAATTCTGCACTCCATTTTAGCACTTCTTTCATCCCTAAACAGACGGACAAACCGAAGTTGTAAATTGGTGTGTTGAGACTTATTTATGCTGCTTCTGTTCTCACAAACCTCAGGATT
The DNA here is from genome assembly GCA_038442645.1 of Agave tequilana. Classification (NCBI taxonomy): domain Eukaryota; kingdom Viridiplantae; phylum Streptophyta; class Magnoliopsida; order Asparagales; family Asparagaceae; genus Agave; species Agave tequilana. The sequence continues at coordinate 104,120 of JAVJIF010016188.1, read as the reverse complement.
GGGTTAAATGGATCCCATGGGCTCAGTATTGGTACAACACTACATGGCATGGTGATGGGTCAGCGAAGGTCACCCCCTTTCAGGTGTTATATGGGAAGGCACCTCCTTCAATTGCAACTTACATCCCAAAGACGACCCATTTGCAATCGGTAGAAGATGAAATCATGGATAGAGATACAATCTTGCAGCTTCTAAAGGATAATTTAGTTAAAGCACAGGATAGAATGAAAAAGTATACAAACAAGGGTAGAACTGAAAGGGCACTTGATGTTGGGGATTGGGTCTTCTTGAGATTTCAGCCATATAGGCAATTTTCTGTGGGAGGGCGAAGGCCACAAAAATTATCTCCATTGTTCTTCGGGCCTTACAAAGTATTGCAACGGATTGGACAGGTTGCTTACAAGTTGGAGCTAGATTTCATCCAATGTTCCATGTTTCACAATTCAAAAGGAAGTTGGGTGCAACAGTAGTACAACATCAGGAACCATCAGAATCAGTGGAATAACTCCAGAAGCCTGATTTAATAATTGAGCGATGGATGGTGAACAGAGAGGGCAAGGCAGTCTCTGAAGTTTCGGTGAAATGGCGAGACAAACAAAGCAGAAATTTCCTCCGGTGATCACCGGAGAAGGTGAGCCTGCGACATGCTACCTACCACAATCTTCCTTCCTGCATGATTACAGAAATTAATCATCATGGACTCAAATACTTTGAGAAAATAATAACAGTTATGTCAGTGCTTTAATTCTCACCGAGAAGTAGAGGAATTGTAGGAACAGATAGCGGTACTGCTACACCACCCACGACAATAAGCTTGCCGTGTGCTTTAAACAAGTCTATGAATGGAGCCGCGGGATGGACTGCAGAAACTGTGTTCAGTTATACCATCCTTGCTACCGATTGCTGCCTGCAAGCAAAAATAATGTTGAAGTACAAAACTATCAGAATACTGTCCAGAAAGAATATGCAGTGTTTATCTCTGTAGTACCTTCATTTGTTCTTCGTTGTGGCTGACCAAAAATTCGTCGGTCCCCAAGCGTTCAATTGCCTCTTTCTCCTTGTTATGCGATGTGCTGATTACTGTGACCTTCATCTCAAAAGCCTTCCCAAACTTGACAGCAATGTGGCCAAGGCCACCAAGCCCAACAACCCCAAGATGCAGTCCAGGTCTATTCAGCCCGAAGTACTGCATGGGACTGTAAACTGTGATGCCTGCACACAGCAGCGGCGCAGCAGAGTCCAGCGGCAAATTATCGTGAACACGTATAGTGTAATGTTCATCGACGACAATTTGGTTTGAGTATCCACCGTAGGTGACGGATCCGTCGTGATCCACACTGTTGTAGGTGTAAACTGGTTTGGGGCAATAGCACTTAAGATCTCCTTTGCAGTTCTCGCATTGCCCACATGTACGCACAAGGCATCCCACACCTACCTTGTCTCCAATTTTGAACTTTTGGACTTCGGATCCCATTCGGGTCACCTCACCCATTATCTCATGCTTGTTGAAAGATTTTGAAGATTAATATAAACTTTGTGGTCGTATTAAAGTTTATATCACTGCACCAAAACCCTCAAGTTGCGGGTTTTACTTTTATATTCTAATATGCTCTCGCAGATCAAGCAACCTTTTTAGGGCCGAAATCTAGACTTTTGCGCTAACAGTATTTTTATTTTAAATCTTTTGTTTAAACGCATGCCCGTGAGATTTGAACTTGGGTTGCTCTAATACCTTATTAAACCAATTGAAAAAGAAACTGAATAATATATTATTGATAAGGGTGATACTTGAATACATAGGCATTACAATTACATAATAAGAAAACTTCTACTCCTAATACAATTAGTATTATATGATTCTAATCCTCATACTACTCTTTTAATAACTTAAATATGAATGTTAAAAAAGAGAAGGTGGGATTAATACCTAGGAACAATAGGATAGGGAGAGAATATGTGGTCGTTCTTAGCATAGTGAAGATCTGTGTGACACATCCCTTACTTCATTATCCTTATGGTAACATCATGATCTCCATTGGCCCTATGGCCTAGTGGCATGAGCGCTTGGGTTCTTCCCTAGTGGTCGCAGGTTCAAGACCGCCCTTGGCGGATTTGGGCGGTAAGGCATTAGGTTTTGCTCCCCAGCAACCGTTGGCTCAAGATTCGCCCCGTGGACATCAATGAATTAGTTTGGAGGTTGGATAACCACTACACAGATTTATCTGTAATAGAGTGGGACGCTCTGGAATACCCTGAAACTTTTAACCTTCCAAAAAAAGGAAAAAAAGAAAAGAAAAATCAAAAGTCAAAATATGTTAAGTTCCAATTGTAACAACAAATTAGGTTCTCTGAGAAGACAAACTAATAAAAATATACTATAAATTGAGATTTGTCTTATTCCTTCATTTTGCACCTAAATTTTAATTATAAGATTATTCTAATCACACATGAATATTAATATAAGTTTTCTTTCACGAGAATTACATGGGCATGTGATCAGTCCCATAATTCAATACCCATAAAAGTTAAAATAAATACATCACATTTCGGTGTTTAGAGGTGAGAATGGACAGGGCCAGCCCATCGCCCAATCGGGCTGGCCCAAAATATTTGAGCTGAAGCTCTGCTCAAATTACCCAAACACCGAATTGAACGTGTCCATTTGACCCGAAATATATCGGCATTACCCAGAGCTCGCTCGTATCTAGCTCATTTAGCCCAAAACTTGCCTAGACTTAACCCGGATCTCAAATCGTTTTGGAAAGAAAGACCCATGTTTCTAGTCTCCATAAAAGAGCAATTAGAATCCAAGATCAAAGATCTAAGATACCATTTCGATAGGAACCATGTAAAGCAAGAAAAAAGGAAGAGATATTTAACTCAAGAAATCAATGGAAATATCTCTACGTACATTGCTCAGGGAAGGGGGGAAGGGGGGGGGGGGGGGGGGGGGGGGGGGGGGGGGGGTGGGGGTGGGGAAAAACACCGCTTGCAGCTCTCCGACCTTTTCTTCTTCCTCTCTCCAACCCATTATATATTATACTTGGCACTGAATGACTAAACTGCCCCTAAGGTTTAATTGTACTTTGAATGCTCCATTAATTTTTTTTATTACTTTCATTCATTCATGTGCTTAGTGAAAATGATGGAATTTAACTGAGTGCGGGTATTTAAACCCAAAGAAGTGATAAGTAGACCCAATAATTAGCAGACTCAAGAAATTAGTAAATAGACTCCCTCTAAATTACCCTAAATATTCTTATATTCTATGCACATAGTTTAAGTGTAAAAACCCAGTTATGCCCCATAACTTGAAATTAATTCCATCCCCCTCTCTTTTCCCAATCTCAAACCCCACTTCCTCTCTCTCCCTCACCCCTCCCCTCACAATTTACCACTAAATAAACTTTTGATCTTAATAGTCTATTTGGAAAAAGTCATCAATTACCAAAATAAGTAATCACCACTAAAGATTGTTGATTTATCAAGCAATATCCTATTTTTGGCCATCAAAGCTGTTGGGATTTGGGTCAAACATATAGTCCCACATCGGCTAGACATGGAGATGGTCTTGGGTATATAAGGATTTGGGCAACTCCAACTAGAAGGCTAGTCTTTTGGATGGTACTCCAAGTTCTTCAATTAGTATCAGAGCCATGCCCCGAACTTAGTCGTGTGTGTGGGTGATGTTCGATGATGTTGATCCCCTAATGGCGCAAATGGCACAATGGGCCTGAACACCCTAATGGAGCAAAACGGCGCAGTAGGCCCATATAAAGCTTGTTGGGCTCTCGAGGATTTGGCAGTGGTGTGCATGACACTGCAATTTGTACTTCACGTAAGGCGTACCTCCACCCACGCGGTGAAGAAATTGTATCTCGATAGAGCATTTGATCTTCCAATGTGAAGATAGTTAAGCTTGCAGGGGAGACTCTTTGTTCGAGGGGAGATTGTTGGGATTTGAGTCGAACAAATAGTCCCACATCGGCTAGACATCGGGATGGTTTTGGGTGTATAAAGATTTGGCAATTTCACCTAGAAGGCTAGTCTTTTTGGGATGATGCCCAAGTCCTTCACTTGTTGTGCACGCCAAGTCAACAACCAATGAGAAACCCAAACAACAGAGAGATGCACCAGAGAAGTACCAAAAAAGAACAATTAAATAAGAGAGAAAACTAAACACAATATTTAACGAGGTTCGGCAATTTGTCTACGTCCTTGCGAAAAGGGAGAGAGCGATCTTATTTATTCAATAATCAACTACTAGTTACAATTCATGGGGCTATATACCCCTTAATTTATATCCAGAGAGTCCAAGAGTTTTAGAAAACCATAATTGGATTCGACTCCTGATCAGAAATGAAGTCCGAATCCGAATAGAACCAGCAGATTTGTCTGTCGATCGACTGACCCTTCCCTTCCTTTGGTCGATCGACCGATCAACTAACGCCAACAAAAACTTGGTTCGTCTCAGTCGGTCGACCGTTCGAACTGCTGTTGTGCACGCTGTGCATACGGTCGATCGGGCGGTCGACCGACCTCTGTTCTGGCAGCATATGGACTGTTTCTCGCTCCTTTTGAACTCCGACCTTTGCACTATCTCTTTCGATGAGTTAAAAAACTCTTTCATCAAGTTTTTATCTCCTCTCTTACCATAATTCTTACAATTATCCATCTCGGTGAAGATTTCTCAAATTTGAGCCGAACTCAATATAGTACATGTCGACTCGAAAGGGGCTGCACCTATGTGGCTGCCTACGTACCCTACCCAAAGGATCAAGCCATCCGTAGTTCATCCAAAAGAGCTCCACTGAGCTCAAGCAACTGGAAGGATATGGATTATCTCTTTACAATGTGTAAATTTCACTCCCGAAACCACCTTGGTAAGCATATCAACGGGATTCTTCTTTGTGTGAACCTTTAATAACTCAATATCACCTTCATCAAGAATCTCCTGAATAAAGTGGAATCTGACGTCAATGTGTTTCGTTCTTATATGATACACCTGGTTCTTTACTAAATAGATAGCACTCATGCTATCACAGTTGATCTTCAACAGATCCTGATCAATCTTCAAGTCATCGAGCAACTCTTGAAGTCATATTACCTCTTTCATAGCATCTGTCATAGCCATGTACTCGGCCTCTGTAGTAGATAATGCAATAGTAGACTGTAGAATAGAGCGCTAACTCACCGATGCTTGGGATAATTTAAACACATAACCCGTTGTAGACCGGCGTTTTATGAGGTTTCCTGCATAGTCAAAATCAACATATCTGACATACTCCTGCTTAATCGTAGAATCCTTCTCGAATACTAAATCAATATCTATGGTACTCTTGGTGTACCGTAGAACCCACTTTACCGCCTCCCAATGACCCCTACCAGGATCATACATGTATTGCTAATCATCGAGACACCTTGTGACAAATCAGGCCTTGTACACACCATTGCATACATTAAACTACCAATTGCGCTAGCATACGGCACGTGAGTCATGTATTCACGTTCTTCAACAGTAGTAGGAGACATAGTGACTTTTAACTTGAAATGAGGAGCCAATAGTGTATTTACAGATTTCATATCACCGTTGATATTGAACCTCTGAAGTACCTTTTGCAAATACCCTTTTTGCATTAAGCTAACCTTGTCACTCCTTTGATCTCGCTCAATTTTCATGCCTAACACCTTCTTCGCTTCATTAAGATCCTTCATCTCGAACTCGGAAGACAAGTCTTTTCTCAATTTATCTATTGCAGATATGCTTTTAGAAGCGATGAGCATATCGTCTACATACAATAGTAGATAAATATACTCTACATCGGGTAGCATTTTGTAATATACATATGGGTCATAATGGCTACGTGTGTACCTTTTTTCTCTTATGAAGCTGTCAAAATGCTTGTACCACTGTCTAGGAGACTGCTTTAATCTATACTGTGATTTCTTCAGCTTGCATATCATATTCTCATTTCCTACAGTTTTAAACCTCATCGGCTGAGACGTATAAATCTCCTCTTCGAGATCGCCATGGAGAAAGGCGGTCTTCACATTGAGCTGGTCAAGTTCCAACTCATACTGTGGTACCAGCGCTAGCAAAATCTGAATCGATGAGTGCTTTACAACAGGTGAGAATACCTCATTGTAGTCAATACTTTCTCGTTGTACGTAGCTTTAGCGACCAATCATAGCATACAATATCATCTTTGAGATATATCTGTTTCTTTGCAATACCTACCTACAACCAATTGCCTTCTTTCTGTTGGGTTTGGGCAACTCTGTTTGTTTTCAAGTGTCGTTCTTGTATAGAGAACTCATCTCTTCTACCATGGCATCCTTCTACATCTTGGACTCTGAACTAATTTCAGCTTCCCTATTTGTAGACGGGATCGCCTCTTCAACGACTGGGAGAGCATATGCCACAATTATATCTGTAGTGAGCCAACTAGGCTTACGTGAATTTCTTCTGGTTCTTCCAACTGTAATGGATTCATGGACATCACCCATAGTCTGTCTTTGATCCTCATCATCATCAGTATCCTGATCGGCTACATGATCACTATCTTGTGTCACTGTGGGTATGATCTCCAATGATACTGACCTTTCTAGAGATGGTGAAGTAGCATCACTCTCCACCTGCTGCGATATCTTTTTGGTCTTCTCAATCTCTACCTGCTAAGAGATTATAGGCTTCAACATTGAAGCCTCATCAAACGTGATATCTCTGCTGAGGATAAACTTCTTGTCCTTAGGATCCCAAAACTTGTAGTCTTTTTCTCCTTTCTTGAATCCTATGAATGCACTTTTCTTCACTCTTGGACCTAACTTGTCTTTCTTAACATGGTAGTAGGTTGGACACCCAAATACCCTTAGCGAGTCATAACCTTAAGCAGCTTTTCCTTACCAAACCTCCAGAGGAGTTTTACCTCCTATCGCAGATGAAGGAAACCTGTTCACGAGATAGCAAGCATATGCCAAAGACTTAGCCCAAAAATTCTTTGATAATTTGGCATTAGATTATATATATCGGACCTTCTCTAGTAAGGTCCTATTCATCCTTTCCCCAACCGTTTTGATGTAGTGTTTCCTTTACTGTGAAGTGCCTTTTTATGCCCTCATCACATCATAGCTTTAGGAAAGGATGACCCTTGTACTCACCTCCGTTATCTGACCGGAGTACCTTGATCTTCCTTCTTGTGCTTTTCTCCATATTTTTCTTACACTCCACAAACAATTCTAGGACTTCCCCTTTGTGCTTCATGGTATATACCCAACATCGCCTAGAGTAATCATCTATAAAAGTCACAAAGTAGTGGTTACATCTAATAGATGCTATCTTGGTAGGCCCCCAAATATCGGTGTGAATATAATCCAGAATCACCTTGGTGCAGTGAGTCGCAGTGCCAAATTTTATCTTGGTCTTCTTTCTGATGATGCAATGTTAACAAACTCTAATTTGCAGGTTCTGGCACCTTTCAACAGACCTTGCTTTGCCAGAGCTTGTAAAACTTTTTCTCCTGTATGTCTGAGCCTCATATGTCACAGCCTGGTAGAATCATCATCTGAATCTGTAAAAGTCGCCACTTGATCTGTAACTGTACTACTCTTCAAGTAGTAGAGATTATTGCGGTGGACGCCCTTCAAAACCACCATTGAGTCTTTAGTCATCTTGAGAACACCATTTATTATAGATACCTCAAGACCCAATGTTTTCAAAGTACCAACTGAGCTAAGATTCCTTTTAAGTTGAGGTACATACCTCACTTCCTTTAATTCCTGCACCATCCCATCAAGCATCTTACTTTGAACTGTATCTATTCCTTCAATGTTACATGGGGTGATCATCACCCATGATTACAGAACATCCATCTAACTTCTTAAAGCTAGAAAAATAATCTCTATTTGGACATACATGATAGGTAGCTCTAGTATCTAACATCCATTCAGAGTCTCCTGAGAAACTAACAATAGGAGTAGTAATGGAGAAAGAGAATACCGATGAGTTTGAGTCCGATCCACCTGTCGGTGAAGTACTGGCCTGAGTACTGACCACCTGTGCGAGATTTGCCTTGGTCTTCAACTCCTTCTTCTTACCCTTTGCCTTTGGACAATCAATCTTCCAGTGCCCTTGCTCTTTGCAGAAGGTGTACTGGTTCTTTTTAAATCTCTGAAACCTGGCCTTGACTTTGATCTCCATGATCACCTTTGCCTTTCTGATTGGAACTCCTGCCTCTTATCGCCAATATCTCTGCTGATGTACCCTCAGAAGAAGACAGCTTGTCCTGCCTTCTAACTTCATAATTTACAAGAGCAGTCGATATGTCACTATAGTTAAGTGTTTATTTACCATTGATCAAAGTTAGGGCGAAGGTCTCATACTCTTCGTCAGGAAGAGAATTCAGTAGAATCAACACTTTATCCTCTTTTTCGATCTTCACATCCACGTTAACTAAGTCTGTAAGAAACTTGGTGTAGTTATTCATGTATTAATTAATGGAGTGTCCTCCCTTCAACTACAAGCGATAAAGCCTCCTCTTTAATTGCAAACGCGACTCAATGCTTTTTGTCAGATATTTTTTCTCCAGGATCTCCCACAACTGTCTTGCAAATATTTCATATAACACATGATACTTGATGTCTTGTGTCAAACAAGACCTTATCAGACCACACACCAATCGATTTATCTTGTCCCAATCCTGTTCAGAAGTAACCTCAGGCTTTTTTTTCCTACCGTAGAGTGTCTTCGAGGTTTGATGCCGTCAATGCATCCATAACCTCACATCTCCACATCTCAAAGTTGTTCTTACCATCAAATTTTACCACATTAATCTTCAATGGATGTGGATTTATAATTTTCACTGTAGATGTACTATCTCCATCCATCTTCTTAATATATTCTTCAAAACAATACGGAAAACAAACAGAGTTAGATCAAAAATTAGATAAAGATAGAATCTTTATCTCAAAGTGAAAATCTAGGAGAGTTTCAGAAATGATATACTCTACCAAATTCGATTCCTTGAGCAATCCAAACGCTGTTCTGATATCGACACACAATCCCACAAACTGTCTCAACGCTTCTCCGAGATCAACACACGATCTCCGCCAAACAGCCACCAATGCTTTGAATCGACACACGATCCCACGATGAACCTGTAATGCTCTTATACCACTTGTTGCGTGCGTTGGGGCAATAACCAATGAAAAACCCAAACAACAGAGAGAGAGAGAGAGAGAGATGTGTTGGCCCAAAGGCCTTTCACTCTAGTTTTGATGATGATTAACTCATGTAGTTATGTGTACTAATTATCTTGTGATGTTTAAGTTTCAGATCATTAATCAAGATATTAGTTGGTGAAAGCTTCCACACATCTTTCACATGTTGATTCAAGAGCCCGAGCGTCAAAGATCATATATAGCACTTGCTCGGTGGATCAAAGAGTTTTGGATCGAGTCGGCTTGGAGATTGCGCTCTACAAGAAGACATCGGTACCATAGTTTAGTTTTGGGTTTAGATCCTAATTGTAAAGATTAGAATAGTATGATATGCTCAAGTTCACAACACACACGTTTCATGTTTTGGTTTTCGGTTTTTGGTTTAACCGATCTTGGTTTGCATGAATAGATTTTATATCAAAACAAGTTTACATGGTTTAATGTATATTAGATTTGTTCTATATACATGCATGTTTCAACTCTTAGACAAACTTACTTTGATATATCTATTTCATGTGTTTTAGGTTTTGTGTTTTAACAAAACTTATTTTTGGAATTAATGACAAAAACTATGATATATATATATATGTTTCATGTATACAGGATTATATCCATATACATCATGCTTCAAAGTGTTTAAATATCATGTTTTTGTATTTGGAAGAGTTTTGGACAAAACGTATTTTTTATTCAAAATCCAAGTTTTAGAAAATACAGTTTTTGGTTTTTGGTAAAAATGATAAGACACAAAAATAGTTCATATTGATTGATATTTGAGCCAAACTTTTTACCACATGTTTTTATATCAATGCAAAATGTTAAAACTATTTTTGGTGATTTTTAGGAGTGTTAAAAGATTTTTTAAATATTTTTAAACTGATTTTCTGATCCAGGTTTCTATTCCAGACTTCAATCAGTCGACTTATTCTCTGAGCAAGTCGACTTGACCTGAAGTCGGTCGACCGGGTCGGTCGACCGACGTGCACAGATCTGTGCACGTTTGGAGACATTGGGCCGGCTGACCGTCCGGGTCGACCGGGCTGAGAGCAGAGCTCTCTGTTTGTTTGGGTCGACCGGGGCGGTCGACCGGTAGCTGCCAACGGGCAAAAATTGACCGTTCGGCGGTCGACCGGACCGGTCGACCGGCAGTGTTATTTTGGCAAAATCTGCTGCCAACGGCTAGTTTCCAGATTTGCCTATAAATACCCCATTTGTAAGAGTTTTTCTCTAAGATTTTTTGTGCGAATTTTTTCTTACTCTCTGGTGTTTTCACTGCAATCAAAAGAAGTTTTTGGACTTGAATTGAACAATCCTTTTGGTGTTTTTGCTAGGGTTTGGAAAATCAATGAAGAGGTTTTGGGAAAAGCTTTTGATTGAACTTCACCATCTTGATTTCTATTATTTCCCAAGGATTTTTCTTTGTGATTTTGATTTCCATTCCATTGGTTTTCTCCACACTTGAGCTAAAATCTACTATCTATTCTATAGGTTATTTGTGTGGGAGAAAGAGATTGTTTGTGGTTGTTTGTTAGACCACCAAGTTAAAAACCCAATCTTTGTTTGGCTTTGTGCCTTGGTTGTATCCCTCAAGTTGTGAGGTGATCCTTATTTGCTTTGTGCTAATCCCTCAAGTTGTGAGGTGATTGTTTTGTTGGATTGGAGCTTTTCTCAAGGAGGAGGTTGTGGTTGTAAAGAGAGGAGTTGGGTACTCCTTGTGAGAGTTCTTTGTGGACTTGCTAGTGGATTAGAAATCCTTCGTGTGTCGAAGGCGGGATGTAGAGCTGGGTGCTCGAACCTCGTAACATATCTTGTTGTTTGCGCTTGATCCATTGACTCTCTCTCTATCTCTCTCTCTTTACTTTGTGCCTTGCAACTATTCATATTGTGCATTCATCATTGCTTGGCTTGGTTGTGTGTGCATCATTTGTTGATCACACTTGAGTGTATTGCATTAAGTTTTTAAATTCCGCATTTAGTTCATAGATTAGCCATATCACCTATTCACCCCCCCTCTAGGTGACTTTTCAATTGGTATCAGAGCTAGTGCTCCTGATATTTAGGTTTAACCACCTAGGAGTGAGATCTTGGTTTGCTAATCTTCATTTGCATTGTTCATTTGCACTCATTTAGGCTGCACTCATGGATAGCCCTCCTATGTTTGACCATATTAGACTTGATACTTGGAAGGCCAATATGAGTAGACATTTAAAAAGCCTAGGACATCTAGTTTATCAAGCCTCCACTATGGAATCATTCCCTAATAGTAGCAAGCATAAAAAGGCTAATGCATTAGCACTTAGAGCACTTAGAGCATCTCTTAGTGAACATCTTTTACCCGTGTTTGATCGTTATGACTCGGCTTTTGCAGTTTGGTGCTTATTGACGTCTCCCGAGCTTCCAAGGATTATCAACAAAATGAGGAGATCTAAGAGAGAAAAGTCCGAAGAGCATTGCTTCATGGTCCAAGGGAATAACTCCCTTGAGGTACAATCGGACACTCAATTAGATGATAGCTCTAGTTCCTATTGCTATGGATGTTTAGAAGTTCAATCTTTAAACTTGGAACTTGCTCAAAAGCTTGAAAATTTATTGGAAAACACAATCTTTTGAAAGAGGACAACCTTATTTTGAAAAATGAATTAAAGGATTTGTGTTCTAATTTTGAATTGATTTTGCAAGAGAAGGAAGAGATTACTAGTGAACGTGACTCACTAAGATCTCAACTAGACCTTGCCCTTAATGAGATTGATGTTTTAAAAAGCAAAAATGATTGTGATGATGTTGTGAAGCACAATGAGATTTTATCTTCAAATTGGATTTTACTTTTAAAGATAATCTTGTTTTGAAAAATAAAATTGATTCAATTACAAAAGAATTGGATTTGGTTTTAAAGAAAAATGAATCTTTGAAAATTGATATTGATTCTCATGTGTGCCATGCTGGTATAGCTTCTTCTTCTTGCACACCTATTGCATGATCCACTTTATCTTCCACTATTGAAAAAGATATAAATGTTTTGAAGATGAGTGTTGATAGTTTGGGCTCCACTTTGAGCCATTGTGCCATGAACCACACTCGTTTGGAATCCTTGGTTCGTAAGAAACAAGTTCCAACTTTGCATGCACACCCTACACGGCATACACATGCTTTCCACGGACACAACCATGACATGTATGCTCATGTGTACACATGTACACATTGTGGCCGAAAAGGCCATCTTGCTAGATTTTGTTATGATCGTATTTATCATGAAAATTTAGCAACTAATCTTGTTTGGGTTAGAAAAGAAACTAACCCCTATGGACCCAAAGAAAATGGGTACCAAAAACCACCTCCTTGACTTTTGATGTAGGTGGAAACTCTCGCATCACGTGAGAGTATTGGTGCCTTGAGGTGGATGCGTTCTAAGCCTAAAAGAGAACCATTTGGATGCTTCACTCTCAAGGGGATTTGGTGGAGAGGACCACCATTGGTTTGGAGAAATAGAGATGCACCTTCATTGGTTTTGGTATCACTCTCTAACTCCCATTTTTATTTGCATGCTTTTCATGTTCATCAATTTATAGCATGTCTTGTTTTATTGTTCGTTATGCTTATGTCATGTTGATTAGATTAGTGTTATACATGTTTAGTTACTTGAGACACCCATGTTTTATATGGATCTTATCTTTGTGTTCTCACCTTATTTAGTACTATCATGTATGCCCTAGATCTAATGTACATGCATATACATAATGATCATATGAATGTTTATGATGTTTTGTTTTGATGACTCATGTTTATTGTTTCATGATTAATATGATATTTGCCATGTTTATTAGACTTATGCTTTACATGATTAGTTGTTGAGACACCCATGTTTAATATGGACCCATATTTTGTGTTCTCTTTATGTTTTAGCTATCATATTGATCATAGTTCTAATGCACACGTCTTTGTCATGCTAATCATATGGTTGACTATGACTTTTTGTTTTAATAATTCATGTTTTTGATTATCATGATCATGTTGATTGTTGGCCCGTTTTATGCTTCATGTTTTGACTACTAGCTTGAATGATAGTTTTCATTAAGACTAGGATTTATAGTTGTACAACGAGTGAGTTACAAATAGACCTTTATATATGTTTGTGCTTGAACGCTCATTTGTATTCATTTGATGTACTAGTATAGTCTAGTTTTGATGATTCTTGCATTTGACTTGTATTCACTATTTTACATGTTTTGTTTTAACTTCATGTATATATCCATCTTGTCCAAACTATCATTTATACATATACATCCTTGAGCCACGTGCCTTCATGCATATACCTTTGTGGTCTCATTGCGTTTAGGATATGTATGCATACTTTAGTTTGCACATGACATACATATGCCTTGAAGTTTAAATCGTTTGGATGAATTTCATGTTTTCTAGATGAATTTCATGTTTGCTAGGTGATTTCTCATCCTAGATGAATTTTATGTTTTCAATATTGAGCTTGATTGTCCAATTTCATGTTGATATGTTTCTCACAACACTTGTACACTCACCTTATTTAATGTTTTCTCATGACTTAGTTTTCATGAGTACAAATTATGCTATATGGATTTAGAGTGTTTTAGTGCCATGTGGTTTACATGTGTCTTCATGAAAAATACTTTTGTTATTTCTTGTTTGAAGGATCTCGTACTAGTTGATTCATATAACTAGTTGTGATATTCTTCCTTGGTAGTAGTTTTCAAACATACTATATTTGTAAACCTATTTTTGAAAACCCCTACCATCAACGGGTGGTTGGATGGGAGATCATGCTCATGTATGCTTTATAGTGAAAATCATAGTAAACTTGAACATGAAATGGGTGGTAGGTTATATGAGATATACACTTATCTTATTGTTGTTTCAATTGGTATCATTGAATTCTTTCAATTGGTATCAATCTTGACATTTCTTGTATACTCATATATTCTTTATGTATGTATGCTAACATTTCATAGTATATCAATTTCAATTGGTATCTAATTTTCATACATATATATGTTTTATTTGTGCTTACTATATCCCTATATCTTTAAGCACAAATCTTGTTTATGATGATAAGCTTGAGATTCAACTTTGTTTCAATTGATTTAGTTGTCAATTGGTATCTTAATTCGAGCCTTATCATAGTTTTTATTGGTATTTCATAAGGGGGAGAAAATTTTGTATTATTTCTTTCAATTGGTGTTTAGTATTCCACTCCCTTACTTTATGATAGAAAATAATAATTTCAATTGGTATTAAGATCTATGTTTATTTTCAATTGGTATCAACATTTATGTTTAGAAATTCAAATTTGTTATGTTTAATTTCAATTGATATCAAAATTGTTTATTTACAATTGATATGATGATTGTTTACTTATCAATTGGTATCTAGATTTTTGTTTTTCAATTGGTATAGTTTCACTTTTAATTGGTATCAATATGCACTTCCTTGACACATTTTCTTCTAATTGGTATCATATTTGTGTTTAGACAAAAAAGGAGAAGAACATCCCTTGATTGATTCCTTGTTTTGAATATAAAAAGAATATGTTTTCATTAGTTTTGTAAATAAGGAAGAGAAGAATTTCTTTTAATTGGTATATGTTTTTATTAGTTTTATTTTTAACCCCTTTGTTGATGATTGACAAAGGGGGAGAAGAATTTGAGTTTATATGCATGTTTTATGTTTTTAATATTTTTATATTAAGTTCAATTGGTATCCAAAGCATTATTTAAAGAACATGTTTAGTTTGTTTAGTTTTGGTATCAAGAGCTTGTATAAGAGATCATTAGTTTTGTTTTGCATATATTGATATTGAGTTTAATTTGGTATCTAGAGCATGTTTATGTGTTTAGTTTAATTAGTATCAAGAGCATGTTTTAGATCTTTATGCGTTTTATGCATGTTGATGCATACATGTTTAAGAGCTTACATTGCACATCTATTTGTTTATCCTATGCATGAGTTAAGGGGGAGCTTCTTTGAAGCTTAACTTTAATCCATGCATATATAACTCCATGAGTTTTGTCATCATCAAAAAGGGGTAGATTGTTGGCCCAAAGGCCTTTCACTCTAATTTTGATGATGATTAACTCATGTAGTTATGTGTACTAATTATCTTGTGATGTTTAAGTTTCAGATCATTAATCAAGATATTAGTTGGTGAAAGCTTCCACACATCTTTCACATGTTGATTCAAGAGCCCAAGCGTCAAAGATCATATATAGCACTTGCTCGGTGGATCAAAGAGTTTTGGATCGAGTCGGCTTGGAGATTGCGCTCTACAAGAAGACATCGGTATCATAGTTTAGTTTTGGGTTTAGATCCTAATTGTAAAGATTAGAATAGTATGATATGCTCAAGTTCACAACACACACGTTTCATGTTTTGGTTTTCGGTTTTTGGTTTAACCGATCTTGGTTTGCATGAATAGATTTTATATCAAAACAAGTTTATATGGTTTAATGTATATTAGATTTGTTCTATATACATGTATGTTTCAACTCTTAGACAAACTTACTTTGATATATCTATTTCATGTGTTTTAGGTTTTGTGTTTTAACAAAACTTATTTTTGGAATTAATGACAAAAACTATGATATATATATGTTTCATGTATACAGGATTATATCCATATACATCATGCTTCAAAGTGTTTAAATATCATGTTTTTGTATTTGGAAGAGTTTTGGACAAAACGTATTTTCTATTCAAAATCCAAGTTTTAGAAAATACAGTTTTTGGTTTTTGGTAAAAATGATAAGACACAAAAATAGTTCATATTGATTGATATTTGAGCCAAACTTTTTACCACATGTTTTTATATCAATGCAAAATGTTAAAACTATTTTTGGTGATTTTTAGGAGTGTTAAAAGATTTTTTAAAATATTTTTAAACTAATTTTCTGATCCAGGTTTCTGTTCCAGACTTCAATCAGTCGACTTATTCTCTGAACAAGTCGACTTGACCTGAAGTCGGTCGACCGGGTCGGTCGACCGACGTGCACAGATCTGTGCACGTTTGGAGACATTGGGCCGGCCGACCGTCCGGGTCGACCGGGCTGAGAGCAGAGCTCTCTGTTTGTTTGGGTCGACCGGGGCGGTCGACCGGTAGCTGCCAACGGGCAAAAATTGACCGTTGGGTGGTCGACCGGACCGGTCGACCGGCAGTGTTATTTTGGGAAAATCTGCTGCTAACGGCTAGTTTCCAGATTTGCCTATAAATACCCCATTTGTAAGAGTTTTTCTCTAAGATTTTTTGTGCGAATTTTTCCTTACTTTCTGGTGTTTTCACTGCAATCAAAAGAAGTTTTTGGACTTGAATTGAACAATCCTTTTGGTGTTTTTGCTTGGGTTTGAAAAATCAAAGAAGAGGGTTTTTGGGAAAAGCTTTTGATTGAACTTCACCATCTTGATTTCTATTATTTCCCAAGGATTTTTCTTTGTGATTTTGATTTCCATTCCATTGGTTTTCTCCACACTTGAGCTAAAATCTACTATCTATTCTATAGATTATTTGTGTGGGAGAAAGAGATTGTTTGTGGTTGTTTGTTAGACCATCAAGTTAAAAACCCAATCTTTGTTTGGCTTTGTGCCTTGGGTTGTATCCCTCAAGTTGTGAGGTGATCCATGTTTGCTTTGTGCTAATCCCTCAAGTTGTGAGGTGATTGTTTTGTTGGATTGGAGCTTGCCTCAAGGAGGAGGTTGTGGTTGTAAAGAGAGGAGTTGGGTACTCCTTGTGAGAGTTCTTTGTGGACTTGCTAGTGGATTAGAAATCCTTCGTGTGTCGAAGGCGGGGATGTAGAGCTGGGTGCTCGAACCTCGTAACATATCTTGTTGTTTGCGCTTGATCCATTGACTCTCTCTCTATCTCTCTCTTTACTTTGTGCCTTGCAACTATTCATATTGTGCATTCATCATTGCTTGGCTTGGTTGTGTGTGCATCATTTGTTGATCACACTTGAGTGTATTGCATTAAGTTTTTAAATTCCGCATTTAGTTCATAGATTAGCCATATCACCTATTCACCCCCCTCTAGGTGACTTTTCAAGATGCACCAGAGAAGTACCAAAAATAACAAAAATAATTAAATAAGAGAGAAAGTCAAACACAATATTTAATGAGAATTGACAATTTTCCTACGTCCGCGGGGCAAGAGAGAGAGATCTTATTGATTCAATAATCATTACTAGTTACAATTCATGGGGAGTATACCCCTTAATTTATAGCCAGAGAGTCTTAGAGTTTTAGGAAACCATGATTGGATTCAACTCCTGATCAGAAACAAACTCCGAATCTCAATAGAATTAGCAGATTTATCTGTCGGTCGAACGCACGATCGACGGACCATTCCTTTGGTCGACCGGCCGATCAACCGACGCCAACAGAAACTTGGCTCGTCTCAGTCAGTCGATCGCTCGATCGACTGTTCGAACTACTGCTGTGCACACTGTGCATGCCGGTCGACCGAGCGGTCAGCCGGCCTCTGTTCTGCCTGCATATGGACTGCTTCTCGCTCCTTTTGGACTTCAATCTATGCGCTATCTCTTCGGATGAGTTAAAAAACTCTTCCATCAAGTTTTTATCTCTTCTCTCCCTACAATTCCTACAACTTTGTTGAATCTCACACCATTTAAGTTTTTCTACTATAACTATGGAGAGATCTCGTTTGACATTCTTTGCAGGCTCACAAAATGATAACTTTGGCTTCAATTTTCAATTTGTCTGAGACCTATATTGCATGCTCGTTTAGGCTCCCTTGAATCATTTGATTACTTTTAAAATAAATATGACAAAAAAATTAAAGAAAAAATAAAAAAACAACTTATCATTAATATGCTTTCTGGATAGTGCCCTTAGATTTTTTTTTTCTTGCAAGTTATCATATCTTGTTTATCTTTTCGAGTTTTTAATCTTTCAAGTAATAATCTTCTAAGCAATTTGTCTCTGTCTTTTAAAAATTTTGGCACATGTTGAATATGCAATTAGGCAATTTTATGCTAACTATGTCCGTGACTCTTATATTATAGAGAATCTTTGAGTAGCTTTGGATGGAATTATTTTTCACTGCACTAGCACATTTTCTGAAATTTTCTATCGATTGTAGCATGCAGAGCTCTTATATGGATCCTTTTTTTTGTTTGCCATTAATTTAAACGATAAAAACTCACTTTTCACTGTTAGAATATTTTTAGTTTTTCTTTTGCTTGTCTATAGTTGTTCGGAGACAATGCGGGTGATTTTTTTTAAGAGGGAATGAGTCTAAAATTTTTAAAATTCATGGGTTAAGTAATAGAGAGAATTTTGAGGTTAGAAAAGAATTAAATTTATGGGGGTTGGGTGCGCTTATTAATTACATAAGTATACTAACTAATTGTCGTGATAAAGTTGTAATATTTGAAAAGTTAATTCTATATTTTGGATTTTTTATTTGAGAGTAAAACTGTCTAAGAAAATCTTAACTTATTTTTTGGGCTACTTATCACTTCTTTGGGTTTAAATAATTGCGCTCGATTTTACTTGGTTGGACCTTCTTATTTATTTTATGACTGAAATGCCCTCCAAATTGTTGGCCTAATCATGGGTTTTTCTTAATTTATATTAAGGATAATAATTTTTGTAGAAAGATTATATTTTTATAATTTTTTCTAGCTGTGGCTTAACTGTTAAGTTGAGTTTTGCTCAGATTTATTAACGGAGAAGTATGAAAATTATTTTTGTTGACTCTCTTCATCTTCATGAGTTTCTTTGAATGTGGAAGACATAGTGAATCTATTCAAAGATGAAATAATTAATTTTTCAGCATCCTTCAGCTAGTTGAGTTTAGTTGGTACTTTCTTTTGATTTCAGTCAATGTTTCTTTTACTTATTTATTTATTTTGTCGACTGTGGTTTATAACTGTAACACCATGTTCCTGGAATATGTACTTAGATACGTATTCTGATTTTTCTATCATATTTCTTTGATTTAGTTTTGTATTTATTTTTATTTTATGATTATTTATGTGATTGTTTTGTATTGGATCCGGATTCGTGGACTCAGAGTCAGCCCTAGTCTGAACCGGGAACCCGATTCTAGTGTATTACTCAATTTGGCCTTTCTGATAGTCTAATTTGATTGATTTCAGTTTTAAACATCATTTTCCAATATTTTAGATTTTTCATGATTTTCTGAAATTTTTCAGAATTAATTGCAAAATCTTCAAAACCGGTGTCGATCGGCATCGCAGACCGATTCTCGAATTTTTAGTTTAAAAATGGAATTGAATTTTTAGAAACGGCTTTCACATTACTTCTTAGAATTTCATTTTCTATCAAAATATATTTTTTAAATTTTTCTGAATTTATCAAAATTGACCGATTTTGGTGTCGACCAATATTTCTGGAAATTTTCAGGATTTTTAATTTGAAAATCAAATAGAATTTCTCAAATCTAATTTCACTAGGCATCTTAAAATAATATTTTCTATTTTTCAGAATTTTTCGGGGCAATTCTGAAACAGTCAAATTTCACCATATTATTATAATATATTTAAATTGATCTTTTATCTCTCTTCTCTTTCTTTTCTCTTTCTTTTTCTCCCCCCCATACTTTGCCGACAGCACCCACACTGCCCCCATTCCACTGTACCACCCCACCCCATCCCATCCCCCATCCCATCATTTTTCTCCCCCTTTTTAAATAAACAATCTCTCCATTTCCCAATCAACCCCTTTTCCTTTTCTTTTTCTTTTTCTTTTTCTTTTTCTTTTCCTTCTCCCCTTCTTCTTTTCTTCTGATTCTTCTTCTCCTCCCTGGCGACGACACCAGACCGCCGTCGCCGCCGTGAGCACCTCCGCCGCCTCCCCCTCTCTTCTTCTTCCCTTTCTTCTTCTTTCTCTTCTTCTTCCTTTCTTTCCTCCTTTCCTTTTTCTCTTTTCTCTTTCTTTCTTTCCTTTTTCTTTTTCCCATTTTCCTCCTTCCCTCTCCTCTCTGTGGTGACCGCCGGCGGCCAGAGTCGCCGCGGTGACCACTAGCCGGCCAGTCCCCCTCTCCCTTCTCTCTCTCTCTCTCCCCCTTCCTCTTTCTTCTCTCTCTCCCTCTCCTCTCCCTCTCTTTTGGGGTGGCTGGCGGCCACCCCTACCTGCGCCGGCCACGGTGGCCAGCACAACCAGGGAGCGACAGAGCCAGCCCAGGCCAAGGGCCTGGGCTGTGCTTGGGCAAGGGGCGGCAGCCCCCTACTGTACACTCTCTTTCTCTCTCTCTCTCTCTCTCTCTCTCTCTCTCTCTCTCTATCTCTCTCGTGGCTTCTCTCTCTTTCTCATCTCTCTCTTCCCCTGTTTCTCTCTCCCTCTCTCTAGCCGTTCCTCTCTCTCCTCTCTCTCCTCTCTCTACTATTTCTCTTTCTACTCTCTCCTATTCTCATTCTCTCTCAAAACTCCCTCTTTCTCTCTACACTTTCTCTCCCTAAATCTCTCTTTCTCTCTCTAACTCTTTCTCTTTTTTCTCTCTCCTCATCTCTTCTCTCTCTAAAAATAATATATATTTGTATATTTGAATATATGGATTGGTGGTGTGCACGTGTTTCTGGTGTTTCGGGATTTTTCGCCGTTTTTCGGTGATTTAGGCGAGTACATTTCTTGTGTTGCTTCATATTTTGCTATCATCGTTTCATACCTAGTGATTGCTATTTTAACTTCTATTGCATGATATATTGATGTCTTGTTACTACCGTTACATGCCTAATAATTGCTACTGTGGCTTTTAGTACATGATACATCGCTATATGAGTTAATATATGATGTTGACACTCATATGTTATACTTGATACCTGATCTCTGACACTTGATATCTGACACAGCACTGATATGTTACACTTGACACATGATACTTGACACTTGGTATATGACACCGACACTTGATATGTTATACTTGACACCTGATCTCTGACACTTGATATCTGACACCGGCACTGATATGTTACACTTGACACCTGATACCTGACACTTGATATCTGACACCGGCACTTGATATGTTATACTTAACACCTGATCTCTGACGCTTGATATCTGACACTGGCACTGATATGTTACACTTGACACCTGATACCTGACACTTGATATCTGACACCAGCACTGATATGTTGCACTTGACACCTGATACCTGACACTTGATATCTGACACCGGTACTTGACATTATTACTTTACACCTAATACCTGACACTTAATATCTGACACCGATATTTGACATGTTATCACTTGACACCTGACACCTAATATATGACACTTGATAATTGACATGCTATCACTCATGCTATCACCTGGTGCTAGTACATTTGACCTGATATTGTGACACCCGATTGGATACTATTGTACCTGACCCCTGTATTACATTGCATATTCGTGATTATCACTTTTACGGAGACCTGGTGCTAATATACTGCTACCAGACCTCTAATACACTTGAACTTCTATACTCTTGTACTCCTGAACTCCTGTATCCCCTGTACTCATGTCCCCTGCACTGTTGCTCTGTTAATAGCACAGTCATACCGGCGTCCGACAGAGCATGCCTGGTGTCGGGATGACGAGGATGCATCCCACGATCGTGCTAGCATCTGACGAATCCTGAATGGAATTAAGTGCCACACGGAGCAAAGTGCCATGCCACCCACGTGGTGCGGGCCACCTCTTGAATCTGTGGGGGGCCACCTCTAGAATCCATTCCCCACACAGAGCAAAGTGCCACATGGAGAAAAGTGCCACACCACACACGTGGTGAGGCCACCTCTTGAATCTTTGGGGCTACCTCTTGAATCAACCCTCAGAATAAAGTGCCACATGGAGCAAAGTGCCACATCACACACGTGGTGGGGGCCACCTTTTGAATCTGTGGGGGCCACCTCTTAAATTTGTGGGCTACTTCCTCCCTCTTGCCTGTGCCGCCTGGTGTTAGTGTGATAAGCATTCTCAGTGCATATTAACACCCACACATACTTGTATAATGATAACGCCAGGAGTATATGTTATTTGGTCTCTCCCCTATTCGAATAATGGTACCCACATATCGGAGTTCAGATGAGTTCTACTGGAAGTGGGGCTCCAGTGTGAACTGTCAGTGTTGTGGGACGCCGGTTGGAAAGGGACATGAATAACAGATGATTATTATTGAATAACTTAAATGCAACATCTTTATATTCTTCAGTTATAGTGATAAATCATTTAATCAGGTGTTATGCCCTGAGTAGACACCCTGTTTTATGACATATGATTTCTGTGATACAAAGATTATGCTAGACACACTCTAGTTCTGTTACTCTGAGGGCAACTCAAGTTGTATGAACTCAGGTGTTGGCGACATAGGATATGTGGTACATAGATGAGGTTTCCTTATTTGGATTATCGCATTGACGTATCAATCTCGTGAATCCATAATCTGAGCTTGTACAACTAGTTTTGTCCATACTTGTATTCATCACATGTTTAGAGTATTTATTGCATATTTAATGTATTTATTACATGTTTATGTGTACCTATGATCTCCATACCATTTTCTATGCATGTTTTCCAATTCAGATACATGTAATTACTTGATTTCAGATTTACTGTCGTTCCTTTAATTCACTTTATGTTACTTATCATTGCCTGTATCTGTATGCCTGAGCCACATCACTTGATCATGTACAAGTGTGACTGCCTGAGCACCCCAATTGGCTTTATCATATGTACTCGCTGGGTTGCTTTCTGACAACCTTGGATTCTCATGTCCAGATCCTGGAGTCTGAACCGTGGTGGCCTTGCTATACCTGATCAGAGTGGCGTAGAGAAAGTGTGGATTAGCAGTTGCCTGTCTGGGCCCACTTCCTACCAGCCTCCCCTTGATCGGCTAGCGAGATTCTCATCTTACTACTCGTGAGTACTTTCACGTATTTCATATTGTACATCCTGCTTTTGCGCTTCTTGGTGATCTTACAATCTTGATTTATTATATCATGCTCTTTGATAACTGTGTACTTGTGCTATTATTGCTGAAATATATATTACCACTGTGCTTTCGTACTCTGATTCTTGTCTTAACTGATGCTTAGCGTATATACGTGAGGGTATTTCTGATCTGCGTATATACGTCGTAGTAACATCTCCGTACCCGTGGGATCGGTGCGTTACAGGGTGGTATCAGAGTCTAGGCTCTTTCATCTTCAATACAACCAGTAGGCAAATTAATGATAAAGAAATTTGCAACTGGAATGCATGAGTCGTGGTTATACAATCCAACTACAAGTGCAAAGTTATCTATCGCCTCTTGATCGTCCTTCCCTTGATTCTTGAATCTCTTATATCCTTTTCTATTCCCAGTCCCTATCGTCCTTATACCAACTCAAGATATGAATAGACTGGTAGGGTAGCGGCAAGACAGATGTGGCTCGCTCTCATTATGTTCCAGCATTCTTTGACTCTGGTACATCGCCTTGTCTTATATTGGATAGTTTTCTGCCTTGCATTCTATTCTTGTATTTGCGGACGCATCACAGGGAACTTGTACAGCAAGTGGAATAGTTATCACTTATATAATCAGATAGACTGTATCATTACATGAGGAATGTCAGTATGAAACAATATTCCAGATTCAAGACTTCTGTCGGACAGAGTTATGGTATTTTTCATTTTTAATATTCTAGCAGCGATTATGATTTCTTCTACCATGTTCATGGAACTGGGTATTCTCAGAACTGATATGCAGTCGGGTTATTATTCAGAAGACAGTACTCGAGACTCGTTTCGGTTATTATGATTTCTTGACTGTGTTCTCAGAGCCACCAACTCCTGGCGGTCTTTATATATTTGGTGGACCACAAGCCCTGCTAGCCTCTCCAAGTGAGGGTTGTGTTCTAGTCACGCGTAAACTTAACTAGGCATTGGCTTCGCTGCACCCTGGTGCTTAGCATTTAGAGTTGTGTTACGCTGGTTTCACCGTGTGAGCTCCGCCAAGTGCGATCCTCACAGAGCGTTAGCTCCGCTGCACCCTAATGCTTAACGCCTGAGATGTGTTACTTGATGGCCTCACTTAGGCTTGGCTTCGTCCGTGGCTAGTTCCTTCAGTGCTTAGCACTCTAGCCCGTTCCTCGGATTTCTTCTGCCTAGCATGTTTTCATGGATCCGATGAACATGGTTTTCTCGCTGTATCTGAGCTATTGCCATGATCCTTATGAACGATCCATTCGACCAACCTTACAGGGATTGAGCATTCTTTAGTGTTTCATCTGCAGTCGGGTTATCATTCAGAAGTCAGTCTTCAGAATTCTCCATGGTTTTTCTATATTCTTGGCTATGTCTTTCTGAGATTGCAATGCCCAGTATTCAGAAATCCTTGATTATTGGTCTTCTTTATTTATGCTCAGTATTATCAGAGTTTTCTTTATCTTTAGTATTCTGGTATTTCTCGGAGAATTAGTATGTATGCAGTGTAATCACCTAGAGGTGGGTGAATAGGTGACTAGCTAATCTAATGGTCAATAATGCGGAATAAAAAACTTATTAATGCAAACTAAAAACTTCTTAAACTAAACACTAAGTATAACACAAGAGTGTAGCCGGATTCCCCATGAAGGGCTCTGGAATAACTCCTCAAGATTCTTCTAAATAAGAGTTGAGGTGCCGCGTTGGCTCTCTTGGTTGAATACAAGTGTTAGCAAACAATTCCCAAGCATATAACAATATGAGCACAAATATATATCAAGCATATAAAGATGAAAGCAATATAAGCATGCAAGATATAAACAAGTAAGAGATAGAGAGAGCAATCGCAAACATGGGAGATTTGTTTCGAGGTTCGAGCACATTTGCTCTACGTCCCCGCCTTCAACACTATGAAGGATTTTCACTAAAATCGATCCCACCGGATCACTCAGTGCTGTAACTCCTACAAGGAGTTCCCACTAGAACTCTTGGACTCTCCAGTCCCTCTCTTGTTCCGAACACACCGCAAGCCCACAAGCTCGCCGAGGCCGCACCTCAAACACCGAGTTCCCACTAGAACCCGAAACAATGCGAACACACACGTCCGTCTCCTCAAAGCAAAGTCTTTGGTGATCACAACACTTTGATCACCTAAAAACAATCTCACAATAACACTCTTATAGGATGAATATATCAATGGATAGCTCAAGTGTTTGTGAGAAAAATAAGGATTGAATATGTGGTTAAAAACACAAGAAAATCACTTTTGAAAACTCTTGATAAACTCTCCTTTTGAATGGAAGTATTTGGCTCTAAAACAAGTGGAGAAAACCTCTTAAAAGAGTAGGAAAAATTGGTGCAAAAACCCACTTAAAATCTTGTTAAAACAGTCCAACAAAGCCCCCTTTTATGGGCCAAAGAAAACTAGCCGTTGGGGTCCAGTCAGCAGCTCTGGACTGCTGTCGGTCCACCAGCCCGGTCGACCGCCAACGGTCAGAAATCTGACCGTTGGAGCCTCGGTCGACCGGCCCGGTCGACCGTGGCCTGGAACAGAGAGCAGACACTCTCTGCCGGTCGACCGGGGCTTTCCAGAGAGCAGAAGCTCTCTAGCGGTCGACCGGCCCTCCAGCCAAACTGGCGTGCACGTTCTGTGCACGTCGGTCGACCGACTCGGTCGACCGACTCCAAGCTCGGTCGACCGGTCCGGTCGACCGTCAGAAGCCAGACAGAACTAATTAGGGATTAAAAGGTTGTCTTTTTTTTTTTAGCTTAAATAAAATCCCATAAAATCTCTAAAATTCTACAAAAATAGTTTCAGTATAATACTTTGATAATCAAACATGTTTGAGCAAAATCAAACCATGTTACAAACATTTTGAACTATTTTTGTAACTTAGGAATTTTGGCATAAAACAAAAACCGTATTTTTTCAAAATAGATTTTTATCCAAAACTCTAAATACAAAAACAAGATATTTTAAACTCTTTTAAAGCTTAGTGTGTATGGATATGATCCACTACACATAAATGATGAAATATCTATGTTTTTGACAATAAGCACTAAATATGGTTTTGGTTAAAACATATATACTTTGAATTCCGAAAACCAAACCGGTATTTTTCCAAAATGAAAACTCTTTTGTATTTTTCGAAAATAAAAATTCTTTTATGAAAACAACTAAATCTTGTGTGTGAGTGTATATAGTATACTTGAGCAATCCACCAACTATTCTATCCTTTACATTTTATCTAAAAATAAAATCTTAACAAAACAAACCTAGACACAAGTCTTCTTCTTCTCCTCTTGACTTGGTCCAAACTTGATCCAACGAGCTAGACTCCTCTTGAGTACTTGATGTGGTCTTGATGCATATGCTCTTGAATCAAACCGTGCTACCTCCAAAACTTGACTTTAAATCCTTTGTTGAAGCTAAACACCAACTAAGATCTTGATCATAAATCTGAGACTAAATAAACACAAGATCATTAGTACCATAACTACATGAGTTAATCATCATCAAAACTAGAGTGATAGGCCTTTGGGCCAACAATCTCCCCCTTTTTGATGATGACAAAACTCATGGAGTTATATATGCATGGATTAAAGTAAAGCTTCAAAGAAGCTCTCCCTTAACTCATGCATCACAATAAATAATAAGATATTCTGTGAAGCACATAAAATTACACAAACATGTATGCAAACATAAGGAGATAAACATGCCAATCAAGCATAAAACTCATCAAATTCTTTTCTCCTTTTTGCAAAACAAAACAATATGCATAAACAAAAATTCTTTTCCAAAACATGCATATATACTAAAATACTTCTCCCCCTTTTTGTCAATCATCAACAAAGGGGGTTAAAGAAATACAAAACAATTTTCTCCCCCTTTTTGTCCGAAACAAAAAGATTAATAAGGGGTGAAATCAAATCAACCAATAAAGAGATATATGCGATATATATTCATGAAGAGGAAGACGCTAAGTTAACTTCCCTACATGTATGCATTACATGAAGAAGGGATGACAAGCCCTAACTCACAAAACGCATAATACGTAATGCATAAGAGAAGATGTGAAGCTCCCCCTACACACGTGTATCGCATAAAGAAGAGTTGTCAAGCTCCTCAATATAAGATACACTCAACATGAATCTATATGTAGAAGAGATGTTAAGCTCCCCTTGCATATAGACAATCATATCAAAACATTTTTAAAATTCTAACTGTAAATAAACAACACAAATTTTGAATTGCAAACAACACAAATTTTGAATTCTATTTGTAATTGAAATATTTTACCAATTGAAATAACAATGAAATTTTGATACCAATGAAAGAAAATATTTTATATTTTGATACCAATTTAAATTTTCATGGATACCAAATGAAATAAGTAGATCAATAGATACCAATTGAAATATATTGTACATTTTGATAAAATACGAATTGTAAAAAAATACTAATTGAAGATAATGCATAAGCTTATATAAAAAGTACCAAATGAGAAATCAATTGAAAGTCAAGATTTGAATTAAGCTTAGCATAAACATACTTTGTGCTTTAAACATGTAAATATCTTGAAAATCAAGCACAAACAAATCATATATATGTATGAAAATAAAAATACTAATAGAAATTGATATTATATGAAAGGAAGCATACATATGTAGAAATAAGATTATGAGTATACAAAATATATCAATTGTGATACCAAACGAAACTATGATACCAATTGAGATTATTAAGTGAAATTAGTGTATAACTCATAATAAATCACCCTTTTCATGCACAAGATAAAAGATATGTAATTTGAGCATATAAGGCATTGTCTCCCATCCGTCCGCCCATAAAGGGGTTGGTAGGAGTTTTCAAAAACTATAGTTTGAAAATATTTTATTGTGAAAATACTACCAAATGAAGAATAAATAACTAATTAAAGTAATTTTTGAAAAACTAGTTAAAAATCCTTCAAAACATGAAACCAAATTATATGTATATCATAAAACATACTAAGTACATGGGAGTTGTCACTCAAGATCTATAAAGCTCATAAAGACTCATGAAAACATAATCATGAGAAAATAAATTAAATATGAGTGTACAAACAACATATGAATAGCATATTCATGCAATTAGTCAACAAAGCTCAAAACAAACATGAATATCATTTTATCAAACAAATCATGAAAATTCATTTTTCATTTAAAAACAAACTTCTAGGTATATGTATGTTTTTATCCAAAACTAATAATATGCATACATATCCCAAACATAAAAGAGTCTATGATATAATTTGCATGAAGGCAAGAGACTCAAGGGTATACATGTATATTTATTAGATTTGAATACAAAATACATATACATGAAGTAAAAAATGAAAATAGGCAAAACAAGTGTAAATGAGGAAATTATCAAAACTAGGCTATACATGTGCATATAGTGAGTACAAATGAACAATGAAGTGCAAACGTATATGAATCAAATGTTGCTCACTACTTGTATAAGTATATATCCAAGTTTTGATAAAAACTACATCTAAACTAGTATTTACCACATGAAGCACAATCATAAAAATAAACATGCTAAAAAATCATCAAATGAAAGCATGTAAATAAACTTAAGAGTTTTAGAGATAGTTACCAACACATGAACTGTACTCAAAATCTCCAAAACATGATGGTTGTCCCACCAAACCTCCTTGATAGCGGTGCATCAAATGTGTGTCCATCAAGTCCATGTGCATCCACCATCAAGGCACCAACTCTCTCACGTTTTGTGAGAGCCCGCACCTACATCAAATACAAAAGGTGAGGATTTTGGTACCCATTTTCTTTTGGGTCCTCAGGGGTTAGCATTGTAAGGAACCCAAGCATTCTTATTAGCAAAATTTAAAGCATTTATCTTATCATAACAAAATTTTGCTAAATGGCCTTTGCGGCCGCAATGTGTACACTTGTACACTCTAGGATGCATATGTGTATGGGTGTGATCATGACATGCAAAGTGTGCATATGCATGTTGTGGGTGAGGTGCACGAATATGTGGAGCTTGTTTCTTTTGAAACAAGGATTCCAATCTTTTATGGTTAAATGCACAATTGCTCAAAGTTGAGCTTAAACAATCAATTCTATTTTTTAAAATTTAACTTCATTTTCATCAATAATAGCATGTAAAGCATGATGAGAATGAGAATCATTTTTCTTATTCTTTTTAGAAACTTTTTCTTTTCTTTTTCAATAACTTTTCTTTTCAAAGAAGTGTTTTCATGCAAAGCAATCTCTTTTTGTTTTTCCACCAAAATAATTTTATTTTTCAAAGTGGTATTTCCTTCACAAAGATCATTCAATTTAGAAAGCAAGAAAATATTTTCATTTTTCAAACATTCATTTTCTTTTGAAATATTTTCAAATTTAGTTTGAAAAGAATCTTTTTCTTTTAACAAACACTCAAATTTATTTTTCACTTTCTTATTATCCTTTTTAAGTATTTCATACTTTTATAGGAGTTGTTGACAAAATGATTCAAGTTCATTATAGGACATATCAACATCCTCTTCTAGCTCGGATTCGGTGTTTACCTCAAGGGGGTTATCCCCTTAGACTATGTAGCATATATTGGAAGCTTCACTTTCAACATCCGAGTCGCTCCCCGCATAATATTGTTCTTATTCGCCAAGGGAGATCAAAGAGTTCCATACTACAAAAGCCGAATCAATATTAGAAACTCTAGATAAATATTCATCATTTAGGGTAGACTTTAAAGCATGAATGGCTTTTTCATTACCTCAATATTTTTGCCATTTAAACAATAAGAATCTTTAATAATGGCAAAATAAATATGAATCCCTAAGGCTTTGAGGTACAAAGACATCTTAACCTTCCAAGTTTGGATGTTAAGAATGTCAAAGGTGGGAGGTGACATGAAATCCATGGTGTGTGATCAAATATTGTGATTAGCTAAAAATAAGGATCTTTAACTTTAGGTTGTAAGACCCAAATCAAGAGCACTTGGCTCTGATACCAATTGTAATCACCTAGAGGGGGGTGAATAGGTGACTAGCTAATCTAATGATCAATAATGCGAAATTAAAACTATTTATTAATGCAAACTAAAAACTTCTTAAACTAAATACCAAGTATAACACAAGAGTGTAGCCGGATTCCCCGTGAAGGGCTCTGGACTAACTCCTCAAGATTCCTCTAAATAAGAGTTGAGGTGTCGCGTTGGCTCTCTTGGTTGAATACAAGTGTTAGCAAACAATTCCCAAGCATATAACAATATGAGAACAAATATATATATCAAGCATATAAAGATGAAAGCAATATAAGCATGCAAGATATAAACAAGTAAGAGATAGAGAGAGAGCAATCGCAAACACGGGAGATTTGTTTCGAGGTTCGAGCACACTTGCTCTACATCCCCGCCTTCAACATTATGAAGGATTTTCACTAAAATCGATCCTACCGGATCACTCGGTGCCGCAACTCCTACAAGGAGTTCCCACTAGAACTCTTGGACTCTCCAGTCCCTCTCTTGTTCCGAACACACCGCAAGTCCACAAGCTCGCCGAGGCCGCACCTCAAACACCGAGTTCCCACTAGAACCCGAAACAATTCGAATACACACGTCCGCCTCCTCAAAGCAAAGTCTTTGGTGATCACAACACTTTGATCACCTAAAAACAATCTCACAATAACACTCCTATAGGATGAATATATCAATGGATAGCTCAAGTGTTTGTGAGAAAAACAAGGATTGAATATGTGGTGGAAAACACAAGAAAATCACTTTTGAAAACTCTTGATAAACTCTCCTTTTGAATGGAAGTATTTGGCTCTAAAACAAGTGGAGAAAACCTCTTAAAAGAGTAGGAAATACTGGTGCAAACCCACTTAAAATCTTGTTAAAACAGTCCAACAAAGCCCCCTTTTATAGGCCAAAGAAAACTAGCCGTTGGGGTCCAGTCAGCAGCTCTGGACTGCTGTCGGTCGACCGGCCCGGTCGACCGCCAATGGTCAGAAATCTGACTGTTGGAGCCTCGGTCGACCGTGGCCTGGAACAGAGAGCAGACACTCTCTGCCGTCGACCGGGGCTTTCCAGATAGCAGAAGCTCTCTGGCGGTTGACCGGGTCGGTCGACCGGCCCTCCAGCCAAACTGGCGTGCACGTTCTGTGCACGTCGGTCGACCGACTCGGTTGACCGACTCCAAGCTCGGTCGACCGGTCCGGTCGACCGGCAGAAGCCAGGCAGAACTAATTAGGGATTAAAAGGTTGTCTTTTTTTTTATCTTAAATAAAATCCCATAAAATCTCTAAAATTCTACAAAAATAGTTTCAGTATAATACTTTGATAATCAAACATGTTTGAGCAAAATCAAACCATGTTACAAACGTTTTGAACTATTTTTGTAACTTAGGAATTTTGGCATAAAACAAAAACCGTATTTTTCCAAAATAGATTTTTATCCAAGACTCCTCCAAATACAAAAACAAGATATTTTAAACTCTATTAAATCTTAGTGTGTATGGATATGATCCACTACACATAAATGATGAAATATCTATGTTTTTGATAATAAGCACTAAATATGGTTTTGGTTAAAACATATATACTTTGAATTCTAAAAACCAAACCGGTATTTTTCCAAAATGAAACTCTTTTTTATTTTTCCAAAATAAAAATTCTTTTATGAAAACAACTAAATCTTATGTGTGAGTGTATATAGTATACTTGAGCAATCCACCAACTATTCTATCCTTTACATTTTATCTAAAAACAAAATCTTAACAAAACAAACCTAGACACAAGTCTTCTTCTTCTTGAAGTCTTCACTTGAAGTCTTCTTCTCCTCTTGACTTGGTCCAAACTTGATCCAACGAGCTAGACTCCTCTTGAGTACTTGATGTGGTCTTTATGCATAAGCTCTTGAATCAAACCGTACTAGCTCCAAAACTTGACTTTAAATCCTTTGTTGAAGCTAAACACCAACTAAGATCCCCCCTCTAGGTGATTTCAGATCATAAATCTGAGACTAAATAAACACAAGATCATTAGTACCATAACTACATGAGTTAATCATCATCAAAACTAGAGTGATGGGCCTTTGGGCCAACATGCAGCACATCGGTAATTCTACTTCAGAGACAACTTCATGCCATGCAGGGTTTTATATTATATTATAGATTTCAGCACTATGGATTTCTATAGGTTTCATTATCTTTACTTCACAATTGGAAAGAAGTATTATTGATTATCTCACCAAGTCAGCTCACTTTATATTATTCAGAATGGGTCAGTCTTCTGAAGTTCTGACTTTAGATCTGTATTATTATGGCACCGTCAGAGGATATACACCGCAGAAGTGTAGAGATTTCTAAGTCTCGAGTTTATCATTCAGTTGATTTATGAAAATTACCCTCAGTTACTCATATTTTTATTGGTATAATTCTCATTCCTATCCTTTCTGTGTTCATCTTCACTTTACCGAAATTTCAAGGACGAAATTTTGTAAGGTGGGCGGAATGTAACACTCCGTTCCTGGAATACGTATTTAGATACGTATTCTAATTTTTCTATCATATTTCTTTGATTTAGTTTTATATTTGTTTTTATTTTATAATTATTTGTGTGATTGTTTTGTATTGGATCCGGATTCGTAGACTCGGAGTAAGCCCTAGCCTGAACCGAGGACCCGATCCTAATGTATTGCTCGATTTGGCCTTTCAGGTAGTTCAATTTGACTGATTTTAGTTTCAAACATCATTTTCTAATATTTTAGATTTTTCATGATTTTTTAAAATTTTCAGAATTAATTGCAAAATCTTCAAAACCGGTGTCGATTGGCATTGCTGACTGATTTTCAGATTTTTAGTTTTCAAATGGAGTTAAATTTTAGAAATGGCTTTCACATTACTTCTTAAAATCTTATTTTCTATCTAAATACATTTTTTTGAGATTTTTCTAAATTTATCAAAATTGACCGATTTGGTGTCAACTAGTATCGCTGGAATATTTCAGAATTTTTAATTTGAAAACCAGTTCAAATTTCTCAAATCTAATTTTA
This sequence comes from Agave tequilana, assembly GCA_038442645.1. Lineage (NCBI taxonomy): Eukaryota > Viridiplantae > Streptophyta > Magnoliopsida > Asparagales > Asparagaceae > Agave > Agave tequilana. Next base: position 70,895 of record JAVJIF010016188.1, on the reverse strand, counting down.
CCAGGAATCTTAAAATAATATTTTCTATTTTGAGAATTTTTCAGAGCAATTCTGAAATAGTCAAATTTCACCCTATTATTATAATATATTTAAATTGATCTTTTATCTCTCTTCTCTTTCTTTTCTCTTTCTTTTTCTCCCCGCATACTCTGCCGACAGCACCCAAACTTTCCCCATTCCACCGTACCACCCCACCCCACCCCATCCCCCATCCCATCATTTTTCTCCCCCTTTTTAAAAAAACAATCTCTCCCTTTCCCAATCAACCCCTTTTCCTTTTCTTTTCCTTTTTCTTTTTATTTTCCTTCTCCCTTTCTTCTCTTCTCCTCCATGGCGATGACACCAGACCACCATTGTCGCCGCCGTGAGCACCTCTGCCGCCTCCCCCTCTCTTCTTGTTGCCTTTCTTCTTTCTCTTCTTCTACCTTTCTTTTCTCCTTTCCTTTTTCTCTTTTCTCTTTCTTTCTTATCTTTTTCTTTTTCCCATTTTCCTCCTTCCCTCTCCTCTCTGTGGTGATGTCGGCGGCCAGAGTCATCGCCGGCGACCACTGGCTGGCCAGGCTAGCCGGCCAGTCCCCTTCTCCCTTCTCCCTCTCTCTACTAGATCCCTCTCTCTCCTCCTTTCTTCTCTCTCTCTCTCTCTCTCCCCCCTCTTCTCTTACTCTCTTTTGGGGTGGCCAGCGGCCACCCCTGCCTGCGCCGGCCATGGTGGTTGGCGCAACTTCTTGCGTCTCCCTCGTCGCAGCTAGGGAGCGGCAGAGCCAGCCCAGGCCTTGGCCTGGGCTGTGCGTGGACAGGGGGCGGCAGCCCCCTACTGTACACACACACACACACACACACTCTCTCTCTCTCTCTCTCTCTCTCTCTCTCTCTCCCTCCTTCCCCTCTCTCTTTCCTCTCTCTCTCTCTCTCTCTCTCTCTCTCTCTCGGTTCTCTCTCCAGCCCTTCTCTCTCTCTCATCTCTCTCCCCCCTCTGTTTCTCTCTCCCTATCTTTAGCCGTTCCTCTCTCCCTCTCTCTCTACTCTCTCTCTCCTCTCTTTACTATTTCTCTCTACTCTCTCTTCTATTCTCATTCTCTCTCTAAACTTTCTCTTTCTCTCTCTAGACTTTCTTTCTAAATCTCTCTTTCTCTCTCTAACTCTTTCTCTCTCTTCTCTCTCCTCTTCTCTTTCTCTCTCTAAAATATTATATATATGTATATTTTAATATATGGATTGGTGGTGTGCACGTGTTTCTGGTGTTCCGGGATTTTTCGTCATTTTTCGGTGATTTAGGCGAGTACATTTTCTGTGTTGCTTCATGCTTTGCTATCATCGTTTCATACCTAGTGATTGATATTTTAACGTCTATTGCATGATATATTGATGTCTTGTTACTACCGTTACATGCCTATTAATTGCTACTGTGGCTTTTAGTACATGATACATCGCTATATGAGTTAATATCTGATGTTGACACTCATATGTTATACTTGACACCTGATCTCTAACATTGATATCTGACACCGACACTGATATGTTACATTTAATACCTGATACCTGACACTTGATATCTGACACCGACACTTGATATGTTATGTTTGATACCTAATCTCTGACACTTGATATCTGACACCAGTACTGATATGTTACACTTGACACCTGATACCTAACGCTTGATACCTGACACCGGCACTTGATATGTTATACTTGACACCTGATCTTTGACACTTGATATCTGAGACCGACATTAATATGCTACACTTGACATCTGATACCTGACACTTGATATCTAACACTGGCACTTGATATGTTATACTTGACACCTGATCTCTGACACTTGATATCTGACACTGGCACTGATATGTTACACTTGACACCTGATACTTGATACTTGATATCTGACACCGGCACTAATATTTTACACTTGACACCTGATACCTGACACTTGATATCTGACACCGGTACTTGACATGTTATTACTTTACACCTGATACCTGACACTTGATATCTGACACGGTACTTGACATGTTATCAGTTGACACCTGATAACTGACACCTGATATATGACACTTGATAATTAACATGCTATCACTCATGCTATCAGCTGGTGCTAGTACATATGACCTGATATTGTGACACCCGACTGGATACTATTGTACCTGACCCTTGTATTACATTACATATTCGTGATTATCACTTTTATAGGGACTTGACATGATTAATATATTTTTACCAGACCTCTGGTACTCCTGAACTCCTGTACTCTTGTACTCCTGAACTCATGTATCCCCTGTACTCATGTCCCTTGCACTTTTACTCTGTTAATAGCACAGTCATATCGGCGTTCGGCAGAGCATGCCTGGTGTCGGGATGACGAGGATGCATCCCATGATCGTGCTAGCGTCCGGCGGATCCTGAATGGAACTAAGTGCCACACGGAGCAAAGTGCCGCGCCACACACGTGGTGGGGTTACCTCTTGAATCTGTGGGGGCCACCTCTAGAATCCATTCCCCACACAAAGCAAAGTGCCACATGGAGCAAAGTGCCACACCAAACACGTGATGGGGGCCACCTCTTGAATCTGTGGGGCTACCTCCTGAATCAACCCTCAGAATAAAGAGCCACATGGAGCAAAGTGCCACAACACACACGTGGTGGGGCCACCTCTTGAATCTGTAAGGGCCACCTCTTGAATCTGTGGGGCTACTTCCTCCCTTTTGCCTGTGCCGCCTGGTGTTAGCGTGATAACATTCTCAGTGCATATTAACACCCATACATACTTGTATAATGATAATGCCAGGAGTATATGTTATTTGGTCTCTCCCCTATTCGAATAATGGTACCCGCATATCGGAGTTCGAATGAGTTCTACTAGAAGTGTGGGCTCCAGTGTGAACTGTCGGTGTTGTGAGACGCCGGTGGGAAAGAGACATGAATAACAAAAAATTATTATTGAATAACTTAAATGCAACATCTTTATATTCTCCAGTTATAGTGATAAATCGTTTAATCTGGTGTTATGCCCTAAGTTGACACCCTGCTTTATGACATATGATTTCTGTGATACAATGATTATGCTAGACACACTCTAGTTCTGTTATTCTGAGGGCAACTCAAGTTGTATGAACTCAGGTGTTGCCAACATGGGATATGTGGTATATAGATGAGGGTTTTCTTATTTGAATTATCCCCTTAATATAGCAATCTCGTGAATCCATAATTTGAGCTTGTACAACTAGTTTTGTCCATACTTCTATTTATCGCATGCTTAGAGTATTTATCGCATGTTTAATGTACTTATTACATGTTTATGTGTACCTATGATCTCCATACCGTTTTCTATGCATGTTTTCCAATTCAGATACATGTAATTACTTGATTTCGGATTTACTGTCGTTCCTTTAATTCCCTTTATGTTACTTATCATTGCCTGTACCTGTATGTCTAAGCCACATCACTTGATCATGTACAAGTGTGACTGCCTGAGCACGTCAACTGGCTTTATCACATGTACTCGCCGGGTTACTTTCGACAACCCTAAATTCTCATGTCCAGATCCTGGAGTCTGAACCGTGGCGGCCTTGCTGTGCCTGATCAGATTTGCGCAGCGGAAGTGTGGATTAGCAGTTGCCTGTTTGGGCCCACTTCCTACCAGCCTCCCCTTGATCGGCTAGCAAGATTCTCATCTTACTACTCGTGAGTACTTTCACGTATTTCATATTGTACATCCTACTTTTGCGCTTCTTGGTGATCTTACCTTCTTGATTTATTGTATCATGCTCTTTGATAACTGTGTACTTGTGCTATTATTACTGAAATGTATATTATCACTGTGCTTCCGTACTTTGATTCTTGCATGTACTGATACTTAGCGTATATACGTGAGGGTGTTTCTGACCTGTGTATATACGTCGTAGTAACGTCCCATACCCGTGGGATCAGGGCATTACAATAACAGTTTGCCAAAAGAATAATATTTTGTCTATATGTTTTATTTAATAGGAAAATATGGAGAGATCGATGTGATGTCAACCATAGGATCCAAGCCGGCTGGTTGAAATGGAGGAGCGCAACAGGAGTTTTATGTGATCGTAACATTCCGTTATGGCTAAAGGAAAAGTTTTATCTGACTGCTATTAGGCCAGCCTTATTATATGGCATAAAATGTTGGGCTATAAAGAGATATCATGCCCAGAAGATGAGTGTACCAGAGATGTGCATGCTTCGTTGGATGTGTGGTAACACGCGAAGAGATAAGGTGAGAAATGAAGATATTCGTATTAAGATAGGTACAGCCTCTATAGAAGAGAAGATGAGAGAAAACCGCCTAGATGGTTTAATCATGTGTGACGTACACCTACACATGCGCCAGTCCGGTGAGTAGAGCATATCAATTTAGGGCAAGTTAAAAGAGCGCAGGGGAGACCGAAGAAAACATGGATGGAGGTAATACGACAAGATATAGATGCTAAAGGTCTTAGTGAAGGCATATTGCTTGATAGGAATGAGTGAAGAAAGCTGATCCATGTGACCGATCCGGCGTAATTCTCTTTTGGTTCATGTAGCCTACCCCAAATACTTGGGACAAATGGCTTAGTTGTTGTTGTTGTATTTTTTATTTAATAGGGTATTCATCTATGATTGTTTAATTGAATATAAATAGAGTTGCAAATTTGGGAGGAACAGAACTGAAATTTATTAAACAACTATTTGATTTTTTTTAACTAGATTTTGATGACATTCTTTTCTCTTATACAAGTTAATTTTGGGCCAGCCTCAAAAAGAATGAGCATTCTTTGGGCAGACCATTAGATGCCCAAGTCAAATTTGGGCTGGCTCAGAGCTCACATAGTTTAATATGAGTTCGTAGTTGGCCCGGCCTGACCCATTCACACCCCTATTTACTGCTATATAAACAATATGATAGTGTAGGGTCTCGCGTTGGGTTACGACTCTTATTACTCTGAAAGCCACAACTTGAGCTCTAATGCGACTTTCTACGGGCAAATCAGGCATCTTGAGAAGATTTAATATGAGTTGAGACATACTGTAGACCCAAAAGTTATAATAAATACATAGAGACCTATTTCATATTTATGTCCTTCACTGTCCAATTTACTTTTTAATCCAGAACAGTTTTAATCATACATGAATCTAACATTGATAAAAATAATAGGATGAATTTCTTAAATCCCCTTCAGTATTCGTGGTTTTCTCAGAAAATCTCCCTCAACTTAAGCAATCTAAAAAAATAACACCTTTAAATATATTAATTTGATACTTTTCAATAGTTCAAGGTAGTTTTTTTATACTCAATTAAAAGTTTAGGATGGTTTTTTTGAGTCGTTTGATTAAAAGTCAAAGGTAGGATTTCTTGAAAAATTACAATTGAAAATGATACTCGAGCATGGTGTTTTGAGATTTCTTAAATTGAGTGTGGATCATTTCAGAATACCATGAAGGTTGAAGCGGGTATTAGCCCAAAAAATAAATGTTGGATGTGTAATTGGTTTTGGAGAGAAAACGTGAGTTTCCCTCTATTTACCTTTGATATTTAGTCCCATATCGGATGGGCCAAAGAAGTTTGAGTGGTATATGTACCAAATCTTCCTAAGCCTATTGTTACGGGTGTTAGGTCATAGGCCACCTTTCTACACGCGCGCACATGTGCCAGATCTAACCGGGCCGGGCCAGATTCAGGTCCGAGTGGATGATCTGCAGACATGAATGCAACTTTGTTCAAGTGGTTCTTGAACCTACACTATATTTAAAAATTATTTTTTATTTTTTGGAGCTAACTTTGAGCTTCTGGCTAAGTGACCCAAGTACCTGGACTCGGAATGATTCCCAAGTACTTGACCTCGGAATCATCCTCGAGTACTTGTACTCGGAGTCGACCCTACGCACTTGGACTCGGGTTCATCCTGAACACTTAGAGCTCAGAGTCTTTCCTGAGCACCTGGAGATGCGGTGTGTTTCCCATTGGAATCGGAATATTCTTGAGCTCCGTCTTACTCTTTCGAAGTCCTTCACTGTTTTGATTTGTAACGCTTCTTGACCCGGCAAAAGCGGATCTACGAACGTGCTGAGTTGTTGCACATTAATTGCAACCAACTTAACGTGCGCTTGATTTGTGCGGGGGCTGTCAGTAATGGATAGTGCTCTGTGCCTATAAATAGAGCCTCTCTGTTCATTCTTAGATAACATAAATCTGAGATCTATAGCTTCTTTCTCCTACTGTCATATTTCTTCACATTTTACTTTGCTTTTTGGGTAACAATTCTCTGTCTGAGAAAGAGGCTCTGCCTACTGTCCTAAGCTGAGTGCTGGTGATTTTAGGGATTCTTTTACCGCTATTGGACAAAACTGAACAAACATCTGGAGAAGAACACTTATTTGTGCAATAACAAGATGCCACTAGCTATGGTTCTGGGTTGTATATATATACATATATTGGTCACATGTTTACACTAATTTAGGAGAAATAATAAGAAACATCAACTGAGAGAGAGAGAATGCGAAATACATGGTGCATGAGTCCCATGAGCTCCATGTGTTTCTATGATCATGAAGAGATTTTAGGATCTGATTATGAGTCCCATGTGTTCCTATAATCATGGAGAGATTTTAGGATCTAGTTAATTTCAAGAGGACATGAATCACATGTTTCACATGAGTAAGGAGACAGACTATTGATCCTTTAGCTATTTACATTCTTGCTTTTTAATTCTCTTTTAATTTTTGTAGCAGCATGCTAGGAAGTTAAATTTAATTTATTTTTTTCAAGATAAATAATCTGTATGTTTTAGGAAATAGCTCAGTTTCACACCCAACAATAAAAAAAAAGTTGTGTAGGGAGATACTACCTTCTGGTGAAGCTGAAGGGAGAGAAGACACCAGAGGAATCTCTTGCAGTCCAGCAAATTCCCTTCTGAGATTCCTGCTCCATTGCCATTTTCCCCCTTTCTCTTCCTCAATATGCTGCTGCAGTTTGCTACAAAGCATAATTTAGTTGTGGGTTTGAGCTGAGGTCTCCGGTCTACATATAGTTGAGTCCCTTGTAAGAAATATTCATTTCATGACTCTATTTCTTACCATCAACAATTACGTTGACTAATAACTATTAAGGTGGACAGATGAAAATTAAAAGAAAAGAAACTTTTACATAGACTAGCATACATACAAACCATGTTCAATGCATGCTTGGGGAGGGAAAAAATTAAATATTTCAAGAATAAACTTTTCTTCAAGTCAAAAGAAACAAGATACCGAGAAACTTCAATGGAAAATTGTATTTCAAGTTCTTTAAACGCTGCAACAAGTTACAATTACAATTGATTTGTTGCGCGCGAGGCAACAACCAACAAGGAATACACCAATTAGAGATAGATGCAGCCGGAGATGTACCCACACAATAAAAACAGAGAAACAATAGAAAAAGCAAGCCAACACAATATTTAACGAGGTTCGGCAATTTGCCTACGTCCTCAGGGTAAGGGAGAGAGAAATTTTATTGATTCAACAATCAATATAAGCGAATATCAGAGGGATAGGTTAAGGGATATAATACATGAGGGCTCTAGCTCACATTTATAGCCAGAGAGTCCCAGGGATTTAGGAAACCTGATTGAATTCGACCCCAAAACAAAAAAAGAGCACGAATCTTAAAAGGAGAACAAAACGCGTCTGTCAGTCGATCGACCGGTCGACCGCCCTTGTCCTCGGTTGACCTGTCCGGTCGACCGGTCCGATCGAGAGTTGGCTCATGTCAGTCGGTCGACCGTTCGGCGACCGTTCCTTTGCCATGGTCGACCAGGCGGTCTACCGGGCCATATATGTGCACGTCGTGCACACCGGTCGACCGGATTCTGTCTTGGCCTGTTGTAAGGTCTGTTCTTACTCCCTTTGACTTCCAATCTCTACGCTATCTCCTCTATCTCCTCTCTTCCTATAATTCTTCATCTCGGTGAAGATTTCTCAAATCTGAGCCAAACTCCAATGAACATCTGGCGAAATTGACACACGATCTCGGTGAAATCAACACACGATCTCGGCTTAAGCACTCTGAACGAAATCAACACACGATCTCGGCAAAATCGACACGATCTCGATTTGACTAACAGACGAAATTTGTTCCTTCAAACGAATGGCCAGTATACGTACAATTAACCCTAACCAAATTGGGTTTGTCATCGCTATCTGCAACTCTCACCAAACTCCAATATCAATTGTAATCTTCCAACTTCAGCTCAGCTATCCAAATAGAATGCACCATACATGCTTTTCCATTACTTCACCTGAAGATAAATACCATATGAGCCGATCAATGAACGTGTCTACAACTCAGCAACTTCATGGAACTCTATTCCAAATGACCTCAAGAAGAACCCATCATGAGCCACACTAACTCTCAAACTGACTGGCTCTCTCCATTCAACATGTCTTCTAGACGGTCCAACCAAATCTGAGTAGAGCACACCAAATACCATCATCGGCTTCAGCAAACTGGATGCACAACCTCCTTATGCAAGCTTAACCATCTTCTCATCAGAAGATCAACTGTTCAATGAGATCACAATGCTTCACCCCTACGTGAAGTCCAACTCTTCACTTCTACGTAAAGTCTAACTTTTCACCTCTATGTGAAGTCCCAATCAGCTTCTCGAGAACCCAAATACACCATATAGCTTCATACGGGTTGCCTCATCAAATGATCGCGCCTTTACGGCTGGCTACGTACCTTGCCCAAGGGATCAAACCAACCGTTGTTCATTGAAATGAGCTCCATCAAGCTCAAGCACTTGTGACTGAATCTTCAGTAGCAAACCAACCTGGCTGAGTCATATGAACCTCTTTACTGCCGTCATGGAGAACAACGGCCTTCAACTTGAGTTTGTCGCGATCACAAACTTGAAATCATGCTTCTTCACCCACTTTCGTGGTTTTATCTTGGTTCTAATTGTTGCAAATAATTTGACATTCTCATCAATGTCTTCAACCTGTTCAGTATCAAAACTGGCTACATGATCTCCACCCGGTGTCATATCCGATGAAGTCCTCACTGATACCGAACCAATTGGAGATGGTGGAGTAGCATCAACCTCTACCCGCTGCGATACATCCTTGGTTTTCATTCTCTCCACCTGCTGAGAGATGGTAGACTTCAACACTGAAGTCTCATCAAACGTGACATGCTGACTCAACACTATCTTTTATTTTCAGGGTCCTATAACCTGTAGCCTTTCATATTTCATTTCACATCCAAAACACAAACTTTTTTAATCGCGGATTCACCATGCCATCTTTGACACTAAAGTAGGCCGGACTTCCAAAACCCGCAGCAAATCATGATCTTGAGTAGCTTTTTCAGACCAAACTTCCAGTGGAGTTTTATCTCCTATCGCAGTCGATGACAATCCATTTATGAAATGACCATCATACACAATCGCCTCAGCCCAGAATGATTTGTCTAATCATGCATTAGGCAATAAATACCGAGCCTTCTCCAGTAAGGAACAATTTATCTCCTTAACCAACTCATGTATTTCATCTGTGAAGTGAGTACCAATACCAATGTTCTGGCCAAATCGTAGGAATTGATTCTTATATCTTTCAACATTACCAATTTATAGCTCCTTGATCTTCCTACCAGTCTGCTTCTCTATCATATCCTTCCACTTCACCAACATACCTAGGGCTTCATACCTTTGTCTCATGGGATATATCCAACAATACCTAGATAAATTTTTAATAAAAGAGACAAATTACCTATGACCTCCAAGCGATGTAGTCTTACCAGGTCCCCAAATACATACATGAATACAATCAAGAAGACCTTCTGAGTAGTGAGTTGCGGTGCTAAATTTCACCTTCTTCTTATCCAGAACGTCGTGTTCACCCAATTTCAAGTTGCAGGTAGATGCACCTTCCAATGTTCCCTTCTTTACTGGAGCTTGCAAAGATTTTTCACCTCCGTGTCCGACCCTCATCTGCCAGACATGTGTGCAAATATCATCTGAAGAAATAAAAGTTTTCACCTGACGCTCTTCATAACTACCATTTAGCCTATGGTCATCTTGAGAACACTATCTCGTATAGATACTACAAGACTCAACATTTCCAAAGTACCAACTGAGATAAGACTCCTTTTGAGTTGAGGTACATACCTCACCTCCTTCAATTCTCATACTATCCCATCAAACATCTTGATACGGATTGTACTTATTGTTGGCCCAATGGCCTTCCACTCTAGTTTTGATGATGATCAACACTCATGTAGTTATGTTTACTAATATTCTTGTGTTTCTAAGTTTCAGATCATTAACAGGATATTAGTTGGTGATTAGCTTCAACAAGGAGTTTAGAAGCTTTTCATGTTGATTCCGGTGCCAAAGCTTAAGATCATACCTTTGCACTTGGAGAATCACGGAGTTTTGGAGCAAGTCTACTTGAAGATGATGATCGTCAAGAAGACTTAGGTATCCTAGTTTAGATAGAGTTTTAGATCCATTTGTAAAGCTTAGTTTAGTTGATATGCTCAAGTGCACAAAAACACACGTTTATGATTTGATATTTGGTTTTTTATAAATAGTTGATCAAAACAAGTTTACATGTTTTATATGTATAGTAGATGTATTCTAGTTATACATACATGGTTTAACTTGCTAAACAAACTTATTTTGATATCCCTATTCATGTTTTGGAAAAATCAAGTTTGATAAAAATACAAGTTTTGTTTTTGATAAAATTTGCAAGACACAAAAATAAATTGATATGTTGATATATTGTCTTGAAATTTTTATCACAGGTGTATGTTTTAATATAATATGATAAAACAAATTTTGTGAATTTTTTAGAAGTGTTAAAAGATTTTTAGAAAATATTTTACACTATTTTTCTGACCTGGACTGTGCTGACAGGCTGGTCGGTCGACCGGGACGGTCGACCGCACCAAAGGGCCGGTCGACCGATCCGGTCGACCGACGTGCACGGACGTGCACGTCTGTTAGGCACAGAGCCGGTCGACCAGGCCGGTCGACCGGGATGAGAGCTCTGCTCTCGGGAATTTTCGGTCGACCGGACCGGTCGACCGATGTTGCCCAACGGTCACATTTTTGACCGTTGGCGGTCGACCGGGCCGGTCGACCGGCAGTTGGTCAGACTGCCACATCAGCCTAACGGCTAGTTTTTCCTAGGGGCTATATATACCCCATTTCTCCATTGTTTTAAATAAGAATTTTTGAGCTAAAAATTTTCAGTTTTCTGAAGAGTTTAAAAGAGTTTTAAAAGAGTTTTTAAGTCAAAAAGATTTCATCTTATTTGTTTTTGGGTTTTTGGAAAATCAAAGAAAGCTAGGGTTTTGGGAGATTGTTTTGTTTTTCATTTTCTAACATTTACAAGTGATTTCCAAATAGTTTTTCTTTGTTGCTGGTTTCCAAAAACACCTTGTTTCCACACTTGAGCTATATCATCTATCCTAAACTATTAGGATCTTGTTTTTGTGGAAAAAGAAAAGAGAAAGAGAAAAGAGAGTGTTTGAGGTTGTTGTTGTAAACCTCTAAGTTGTACACCCTTATTCTTGTTGTATCCCTCTTCGGTAGAGGTGATCGGGTGATTGGTTTGTGAGCCTCTTAGGTAGAGGTGTTTGTTGTAGTTGGCTACGGGCCGTATCCCTCTTCGGTAGAGGTGGATTGTGGTTGTATAGCCTCGGTGGCTTTGTAAGGTTGAGAGAGGAGTTTGGTACTCCTATAGTGGATTGGAAAATCCTACACGGTGGTGTAGGCGGGGATGTAGAGTTGGGTACTCGAACCTCGAAACAAATCTTTGTGTTAGCGTTTGATCCAATTTCTCTCAACTCTCTCTCATTTATATTGTGCAAAGCATCATACTTCATATCATCTTATCATATTGCTTGTGTTGCCTTGCATTATTTCATATTGCTATATCTTTGATTGCTTGGCTTGATTGTGTGTGCACATATTTCATATTGCTTGGATTGCTTGTGTGTGTGCCTAACTTGTACTCATCCAACAAGAGCTTCACATAGCGCCTCAACCCATTTCAAGGGGAATCAAGAGGAGTTAGTCCAGAGCCTCGCAAGGGGAATTCGGCTACACTTGTTGTATTGTATTAGTTTGTGCATAATTTGCATTAGCTTCCGCATTTAGCGCACTTAGTTTGCATTTAGTTTCTTAGATTAGCACTTACACCTATTCACCCCCCTCTAGGTGTTTTTCAATTGGTATCAGAGCTAGTGCTCCTGATACTTAGGCTTAACATCCTAGGAGTGAGATCCATTTGCTTGCTAATCTTCATTTGCATTTACTTGTTTGCACACATTTAGTTTATACCATGGACTTCATGACCCCACCTATGTATGACCCTTCCAACATTCATGTTTGGAAGATTAGGATGACTGGTTATTTACAAACCCTAGGTCATAAAATTTATCTTGCTATTACCAAGGAATCCTTCCTTAGTGATTGCAATCATATAGGGGCCAATGCACAAGCCCTAGAGGCCATTAGAAGCACTTTATCTAAAGATTATCTTTTACGTGTTTCTAACTTTGATTCCGCTTTTGCAGTATGGAATCTATTGACAACAACCACCACCTCCAAGCTTCAATTGCCAATCCAAGAAGAGGAATCTAGTGGAGAATCCAACTCTATATGCTACATGGTCCAAGGGAATGACTCCCTTGAGGTACATTCGGAATCTCAACTAGATAGTAATGATTGTGCCAGTTCTTCAAATGATTATGTTGATCCTCATGCTTTGAATGAAGAACTTTCCATTGTTTGTGAAAAATTGATAGAAAAATATAATTTGTTGAAAAAGAAGAGTCTAGGAATTGAACAAGAAAATAAGAGTTTGCATGCTAGACTTAACAATGTTTTGCAAGAGAAAGTTGAAGTCTATAATGAAAGGGATTCATTGAGATCTCAATTGGAACTTGCTTTAAAAGAAAATAAATTTTTAAAGTCTAAAAATGATTGTGAAACTCTTTTGAAGAAAAATGAAAATTTGTCTTCTAAAGTTGATTTTGTTTTAAAAGAGAATGTTGCTTTGAAAAACAAAATCATTTCTATTTCAAATGAGTTGAATGTTTGTTTAGATAAGAATATTGTTTTGAAAAATAAAATTGATGCACATGTTTGTCATGCTAGTGTAGCTTCTTCATCTAGTCTACCTAATGCATGTACCTCTTCTTCTAAGATTAATAATGATATATCCATGCTTAAGAAGAAGGTAGATTGTTTGGGCTCCACTATGAGCCAATGTACCATGAACCACTCACGATTGGAAACCTTGGTTCGAAAGAAACAAGTTCCAACTTCTATGCATGCACACCCTCCACGGCATACACATGCTTCTCACGGACACCATCACACGTATGCTCATGTGTACACATGTACACATTGTGGACGTAAGGGCCACCTTGCTAAATTTTGCTATGATAGATTACATACTCCTAATTTAGCAAAGAATTTTGTTTGGGTTAGAGAAGATACTAACCCCCATGGACCCAAAAGAGTATGGGTACCAAAGACCACCCCTCCTTTTGTTTATGATGTAGGTGTGGGCTCTCACATGACGTGAGAGTGATGACACCTTAGAGTGGATGCGTTCCGGACTTAAAGGAAATCAATTGGATGCATCACTTTCAAGGGAAGAGATGGTGGAGAGGACCACCAAGTTTTGGAGACAAGGAGGTTGCCTTCTAGGTTTTGGTAACAATTCCTAACTCCTTATTATTTGTTTACACGCTTTATATTTCATCTTTGATTATAGCATGTTTTTGATGTCTATGGATTAGTATGTTCATTCCATGTTTATTAGATCCTTGACATACATGCATAGTATTTGAGACACACATGCGTATATGAATCATACTTGGTGTTCTCACTTTTGTTTAAGCTATAATGTACATCATGAATCTAATACATGTGAATTCACATAATAATCATGTATTTGTTTTATCATGATGATTTTCATATTGTGTTTTAATGCTTCATGTTTTGAATATATGTTTAGATGTTAGTTTTCATTAAGACTAGTTATATATTTGTACATATGATGGGCTACAAACAAATCTATATATGTTTGGGATTGAATGCTTGTTTGTTCCCATTAGATGTGCTAGTATAGTCTAGTTTTGATGATTCATACATTTTAAACTTGTATTCCATTTTTGGTATTTGTTTGTATGATTATGAGTTTTCATTTCATGTATATGTGTATTTTGCCAAACTTGAAGATATACATGTATACCCCTTGAGTCATTTGCCTTTCATGCAAATATCTATTATGGACTCAAAGTGTGTTTTAGGGATATGTATGTATACTTCTTGTGTTGACAAATCATACATATACCTTGAAAAGAATTGGTATCAAATTGTTTAAATGAAAAGCTAAATTTTTCATACTTTTCATGCTTTTCATGTTTTCATGATTGTCATGTTTATTGTGTCAATATTTAACTTCATGTATATGTCCATCTTATCCAAACTATTGACTATACATGAGTATCCTTTTTGAGCCACGTGCCTTAATGCATATATTTTGTGGACTCGTTATGTTTTGGATATGTATGTATACTATAGTTTGTATTAGACATACATATGCTTTGAAGATTAGATAGTTTTGATGATTTTTGAGTTTTAAGGAATAATTGAGCTTAATGAAAATATTTTCATGATTATGATATTCACACTTTATTTGTACACTCACATCTATTGCTTGCTCATGTTTTGTTTTTCATGAGTCTTATTTTTGCCTAATTGAACTTGAGTGTTTGATATGATGTGAATTTCATGTTTGTGAAAAATAATTTTGTTTCATTCCTTGCTTGAAGGATTTCGTACTAGTTAACAAGTTTTTCCATTTTAACTAGTTCGTATTCTTCTTTTGGTAGTGATTTTCAAACTAAACCTAATTTTTAAATCTATTTTTTGAAAACCCCTACCATCAAGGGCGGTAGGATGGGAGATCATGTTCATGTTCTGCTGTTGTGCTCCCAGAAGAAGATAGTCTATCATGTCTTCTTACTTCATAATTCACAAGAGCAGTAGACACCTCATTGTAGTTAAGAAATTTCTTTCATTTATCAATGTAAGAGTAAAGGTCTCATACTCTTCTTCAAGAAGAGAATTCAATAGAATTACCGCCTTATCCTCTACATCAATCTCCACATTCACATTAACTAGGTCTGTAAGAAGCTTTGTGTAGCTATTCATATGTTCGTTAATGAAGCATCCTCTCTTCATCTAGAAATGATAAAACCTCCTCTTTAACTGTAACCGCGATTTGACACTTTTCGTTAGATACTTTTCTTCCAGGATCTTCCACAGCTGCCTTGCAGATGTTTTATGTAACACATGATACTTGATGTCTTGTGTCAAATAAGGCCTGATCAGGCCACACACTGTTCGGTTCATCTTGTCCCAATCTTCTTCAATAGTTGAATCATGCTTCTTCTCCAACCGTAGAGTGTCTTCGAGGTTTGATGTTGTCAATGCATCCATCACCTCATATCTCCACATACCGAAGTTGTTTTTACTGTTAAACTTTACCACATCAATCGTCAACGGATGTGGATTCACGGATTCACTGTAGATGTACTATCTCCAGCCATCTTCTCAATTGATTTTTCAAATAATGCGAAAGCAAATCAAGTTAGATAAACAAAGCTGGATAAAGATCTTTACTTTAAAGCGAAACCCTCGAAGAATTTTCGAAGCGATCTACTCCTCCAAATTAATTCCTCGAGCAATCCAAACGCTGTTTTGAGATCGACACATGATCCCACAAACAGTCCCAACGTTGCTCCGAGATCGACACACGATCTTCGCCAACAACAACTG
Organism: Agave tequilana; assembly: GCA_038442645.1. Classification (NCBI taxonomy): domain Eukaryota; kingdom Viridiplantae; phylum Streptophyta; class Magnoliopsida; order Asparagales; family Asparagaceae; genus Agave; species Agave tequilana. The sequence continues at coordinate 55,046 of JAVJIF010016188.1, read as the reverse complement.
ATGCCCTCGGAATCAACACATGATCCCACGATGAGCCTGGGATGCTCTGAAATCATTTGTTGCGCGCGAGGTAACAACCAATGAGGAATCCACCAATTAGAGATAGATGCAGCCGGAGATGTACCCACACGATAAGAACAGAGAAACAATAGCACCCAGTGCTTATTGTATTGTTGCTACGCTACCTCTGGAATAGAGGAGTGTGTTGGGGAGTTGTATACTTCATAGTGGTTGTAATTCCTTTGGTGAAAAATTCTAATGGATTGGAAATCCTTCACGGTGGTGAAGACGGGGATGTAGAGCGGTGGCTCGAACCTCGAAACAAATCTCTTTGTTTGTGATTGATTTCTTGTCTCTCTTATCTACCTTATCTTCATTCATTATTGTCGATCTATACTCTTACAACAAGATTGCATTGAGCACCTCTAACTCTTATCTAGAGGAATCACGAGGAAGAAGTTCACAACCCTTCACAGGGCATACGGCTTCTAATCTTGCTTTGAGTGATCGTTTGTATCATATCATTTTTATTTTGTATTGGATTTTGATTTGATTAGCCTTACACTTATTCACCCCCCTTCTAGGTGTAATTTCAATTGGTATCAGAGTAAGGTCTCTAGTTTTTGGCTTAACATCCTTAGAGAGATCCTAATTTGCTAATCATTATATAAATTTCTTCATTCATCCACTAGTAAAAAGGGCTGACAGTATTAGGACCCCTCCCAAATTTGATGGCCTTAACTTTTCCGTATGGAAAGTTAGGATGACCGTATTTTTGCAATCCCTAGGATGCCGGGTTGCAAAGGCGGTGACCAAACCCTATAATGCACCCACCAGTGAGGAGGGCACATGGTCCGATCTCGCCTCCAAGGAATCTGAGGCTAATTCAAAGGCCCAAAATGTCTTACTTTTAGCATTGAATGAGGATGACATGACTAGGGTCATTCATTACAAATCCGCCTATGAGATTTGGGAACACTTATTGGTCACTCATGAGGAACATCACAAGTCAAGAGAGCTAAAATTGATCTTTTGTGTTCCTAATATGAAAACTTCAAAATGCATGAAAATGAGTCTATTGATGAAATGATTACAAAGTTTACTAAAATTACTAATGGTCTTACTTCTCTAGGTGATGAAATCAACAATGATCAAAAGGTCCGAAAGGTCATTTGCGCACTTCCACCGTCTCGAGAAGTCAAAGCTACCACATTGAAGGAGTTGAACAATAAAGATGAGATGGAGGTTATTGATCTTACGGCAACCTTAAGACCTATGAGATGGAGAAAAAGGCAAGAGAAGAAATGGCGCCATAAAAGAAGAAGACTATCGCTTTCAAGTCTACTCCCGCCATCTCCGTCGATGAAGAAGAAGAAGAAGAATATGAAGAGCTATCTCTCCTCGTAAGAAATATAATAAGAGCATACAACAAGGAGAAATGCAATCATAGAAGATGACGGTAAGAAAAGGGGGAAAAGAAAATCATTTGCTTCAACTGTCAGAAACCCGAACATATCATGGCCGAATGTCCAGATTTCAGAAACAAGATATCTTTTTCTATCAAGCAAAATAAGCCATTTATGAAGAAAGCTCTAAAAGCCACTTGGGTTTCGGAAAGTGAATCTGAAGAAGAGGTGGGCACTGCAAACATGTGTTTTATGGCAAACACACCCAAGGTAAATTCTGAACCATCTTTTGATGATAGTGGAGTAACTAAAGATGAATTATTAAATGCTTTTCTAGAACTTTTAGATAATTATGATTCTTTAAAGAAAAATTGTCTAACAATAAAAAAGGAAAATGAAGTTCTTCAAAATAAAGTTATTATTCTTTCTAAAGAAAAAGAAGATTTATCTTCCACTCTTTTATCAACACAAAAGAAGTTTGATGCATACAAGATTTCAGGTAAAGTTAAGTTTCTCAAGATTGATGAAAATGAAATTTCTATCTTAAAAACTAAAATCAACAATTTGAGAAATATTTAAAGAAATATGAGTTTAATAAAGCTAAATTAGAAGACATGTTTTCAAAGAAAATGCTTCAAAGAAATATATTCATACTAAACATGCTCACATACACACCAAGCATGTTCATACACCACATAAATCACATATTCATCATGCACATCATGCTTTCAAGTATGGGAGATTTTATAAAAGTACTTATTGTGGCCGAAATGGTCATCTAGCTAAATTTTGTTATGATCGTATAAATGGTACTAATAATCATATTTGGGTTCGAAGTACTAACGTAATAGGACCGAAGAAAATATAGGTACCAAAGTCAACAACTTCATTGTTTGATATAGGTACACACCAAGGCTCCAAGACGTAGGGAGCGGTGGTACCTTGATAGTGGTTGCTGAAGGCACATGACATAGGACATCAACAATTTTGCAACCCTATCAAGGTACATTGAAGGTGGCACCGTCACCTTCGGAGATGATTCCAAGGGCAACGTCATCGGTATAGGTAACATCAAGATTGGTACATCTCCCTTAATTGAACATATTGTTTTAGTTGATAGTCTTAAACATAATCTACTTAGTATTAGTCAACTATGTGATCGTGGTTTCAAAGTTATTTTTGATGAATCTTCTTGTAACATTTTTGATTGTAAAACTAATGATTGTATTCTCACCGGATTTCGTGAAAATAATATTTATATTATTGATATGTATAATTTAAATTGCAAAACTAAATGTTTAAACGCTTTTAATGAGGATTCATGGTTATGGCATAGAAGATTAGGCCATGTATCTTTTGACCATCTTTTTAGAATTAATTCTAAGGAATCGGTGAAGGGTATTCCTTACTTGAAGTTTGAGAAGGACCGTATTTGTGATGCGTGCCAACTTGGAAAACAAACCAAGTCCTCTTTCAAACCAATCAAGGATATCATGACATCTAGGCCATTAGAATTGATCCACATGGATTTATTTGGCCCTACTAAAACTAAAAGTTTAAATGAAAATCGCTATCATTTTGTTTTAATTGATGATTTTTCTTGTTTCACATGGATTTTCTTTTTAGAACATAAAGATCAAGCTTTTTCGCATTTTAATGTTTTTCAAAAAAGAGTTGAAAAGGAAAAGGTTTTTCGATTTTGCGCATAAGAAGTGATAGAGGTGGTGAGTTCATCAACCAATCCTTCATCCCTTATTGTGAAGAAAATGAAATTAAGCATGAGTTATCTTGTCCTAAAACTCCACAACAAAATGGAGTCGTTGAAAGGAAGAATTGGATTCTTCAAGAAATGGCGAGGACTATGATTAGTGAATATGAGCTCCCTCAATACTTATGGGCCGAGGCCGTAAACACCACATGCTATATATCGAACAGAATTTATTATTATAAAAATTCTTCCAAAACTTCTTTTGAAATCTATTATTCAAGAAAACCAATGTTTCGTATTTTAGAGTTTTTGGATGCAAATGTTTTGTTTTGAAAACCAAAGATAACTTGGGTAAATTTGATGCTAATGCTTTTAAAGCAAATTTGTTGGTTATTTTAATACTAGCAAAGCTTATAGAGTGTTCAATAAATCATCTCTTATAATTGAAGAATCTATACATGTTAAGTTTGAAGAATCTGATGCATTTGTTAAGAATGTTGTAGAGATTGACACTTTAGGTGAAGACACGGAGAAAGTTTCCTTGAAGGACTCACCCACCTAAGAAGACAAGCAAAAACATAATGGTGAAGTTCAAGAGGATGAAGTGGAACCATCTTAACCGCTTTCAAAAGATTGAAGATATGCTACAAGTCATCCCAAAGATCTCATCATAGGTGATATATCAAAGGAGGTTAATTTTGAGAAAACCTTTGCACCCGTAGCACGGCTCGAAGCTATACGGATCACACTTGCTTTTGCTTCTTATAAAAATTTTAAACTTTTTCAAATGGATGTCAAAAGCGCATTTTTAAATGGTTTTATTGAGGAGGAAGCATATGTTGAATAACCTCCCGGGCTTGTTGATCCTATACTTCCAAATTTTATTTTCAAACTAGATAAAACTTTGTATGGTTTAAAACAAGCTCCTAGAGCTTAGTATGAAAGACTTTCAACATTTCTTCTTTCAAATGATTTTATTAAAGGTAAAGTATATACTACTTTTTTTACTAAGCATGTTGATAATGACATTCTCATTGTTCAAATTTATATTGATGATATAATTTTTGGATGTACTAACGAAATACTTTGCAAAGAGTTTGAATCATGTATGCAGAATGAGCTTGAAATGTCTATGATGGGAGAGCTAAACTACTTCCTTGGACTCCAAATCAAGCAAAGGAGTGATGGGATCTATATAAGTCAAGTCAAGTACACAAAAGAACTCATAAATAAATTCGGACTTGAAGGGTCAAAGACTAGCAAAACTCCCATGACTACCACAGCCAAACTTGACAAGGATGAACAAGGTAAAAGTGTAGATATACAACTTTATAGAAGTATGATTGGTAGTTTGTTGCATTTAACGGCTAGTAGGCCAGATATCATGTTTAGTGTATGTCTTTATGCTAGATTGCAATCTTGTCCTAAAGAGTCCCACTTGATTGCGGTAAAACGCATTATTTGATACCTTAAGGGTACTATTGGAATGGGTCTAAGGTATCTGAAGACCGGACAATTTTCAATGACGAGTTTTTCAGATGCTGACTATGCAGGTTGTAGAGTGAATAGGAAGAGTACAAGTGGAATATGTCAGTTTCTAGGAAATTCTCTTGTTTCATGGTCTTCCAAGAAACAAAATTCTGTAGCCCTCTCAACCGCTGAGGCGGAGTATGTTGCGGCTGGGGCTTGTTGTGCTCAAGTCCTTTGGATGAAACATACTGTCCTTGATTATGATTTGCATTATGATCATGTTAAAATATTTTGTTATAATACTAGTACTATTCATATGATTAAAAATGCAAATTAACATAGTAAGACTAAGCACATAGAGGTTCATTATTACTTAGAGATTATTATGAGAAAGATGATATTGATATTGATTATGTTTCTACTGAATTTCAACTTATAAATATTTTTACTAAACCACTTGATTTTAACAGATTTTCTTTTATATGTGGTGAACTAAATATTTGTATTATTAATTGACGAGATTTCATGGTTGTTTACTAACCCTTTTTGATGTATGACAAAAAGGTGAAGAAGTATTTGTGGTGATTTTATCTCATATAATTTGTACTATGTTTTGTACATGTTTATCTCATATATGTATATGTTTTCATATTTTATACTTGATAATATAGCATCATTTGAGGGAGAGCTTTTACCTCCCTCCTATATTTTGTTTTATAGCTTATTTGTTTTGTCATCATCAAAAAGGGGGAGATTGTTGGCTCAAAGGTTACAATCCCTGGGTTATGTGTTTTGATGATAACAAATCATATAAAAGTTATTTAGTACTAATAGAAGTTCAAGAATGAATTTCAGGTTGGTACAGGTATGGATGACTCAAGCATGGGACATTATAGGCTCTAACTCTATCACTGCTTAACATCAAGTTTCAGAGACGCTGCTTGTAGACTCATCTTGTAAATAGTTTTTTTTAAAGATTAGTATATATGGTTGAAGCTCAAATATACACACACATCAAAATGCACGTTTTTCTCAAGTATGAGTTTTTTATCAAATTTTTTAAAATATTTTTTTATCAAGTTTTGAACTTATATCTAGTAGCTATGTATGTTTCTTATCTTCCAAAATCCAAACGAAAATATTTCAAAATTTTACATATCTTCAAAAAGATTTTTCAAAAACTATTTTGGCCAAGGTCGGTCGATCGGGCTGTCGACCGTGCCTGTTATTGGCCAGAACGGTTGAGCACACGGTCGACTAGAGTTCTGGCAATTGGGGGTGTGCACGTTGTGCACGTTCCCGGTCGACCGGGCGGTTGACCGGTCCCTGTTGCGGTCGACCGGGCGGTCGACCGACTGTAAGCAGCAACTCTCAGTTTGGCACGGTCGACCGACCTATCGACCAGGGAGTGCTAACGGTCAGATTTTTAATCTACCGGTCGACCGGCCGGTCGACCGCTAGTATGCCCGACTGTAAGCAGCCAACTCTCGGTTTGGCACGGTTGACCGGGGAGTGCTAACGGTCAGATTTTTTTTAATCTACCGGTCGACCGGCCGGTCGACCGCCAGTATGCCAGATTGGCAATTCTGACTGTTTTATTTTAGTTCTTTTTAAAATATATTTAAATTCAAAATGTGGATAGTTGATTTTGAGGGTCAATTTATTCCTCTTTTATGTGGTAAAACTATTCTAAGTTTGCTCTTTCTAAAACCTATATAAAGAGGTCATTAGGGTTGAGTTCATTACAACGACAATTTGAAAAGATTCAAAGTTTTGTGCTTGAGAAAAAATTTTGTTTCAGTTTTTGTGCTTTTATTCTCTGAAATTCTTTTCAAGTTATGGTTCTGAAAATCTCTCTTCTATTTTTAAATTTCACTTACAAAATTTTGAGCTTCAATCTTATATATTATTCTCTAAAAAAGTGTTTTTAAGAGAGAGTTTGTTGTCTTTTGATCACCCAGTGCTTATTGTATTGTTGCTATGTTACCTCTGACTAGTGGAGTGTGTTGGGGAGTTGTGTACTCTATAGTGGTTGTAACTCCTTTGGTGGAATGTTCTAGTGGATTAGAAATCCTTCACGGTGGTGAAGGCGGGGACGTAGAGCGGTGGCTCGAACCTCGAAACAAATCTCTTTGTTTGCGATTGATTTACTTGTCTATCTTATCTACTTTATATTCATTCTTTTATTGTCGATCTATACTGTTACAACAAGATTGCAATTAGCACCTTCAACTCTTATCTAGAGGACTCACGAGGAAGAAGTTCAGAACCCTTCACGGGGTATACGACTTCTAATCTTACTTTGAGTGGTCATTTGTATCATCTCATTTTTATTTTGCATTGAATATTGAATTGATTAGCCTTACACCTATTCACCCCCCTCTAGGTGTAATTTCAACATCTACCACTTGTTTGGTGGTTTGAGGTTATTGGTCGGTTGGAGAAAATTGTTTATGCATACACCGTTATAATTCTATATTCTTCGTATGCATAGATGGGTTGCATAGGGCTTGATTGATATATCTTATTCATATACTTTTATTGATGCATCTAACTAATATGTCACATTTTGATATATGCATGTGTTTAGGGGGAGCTTCACTTAAAGTCTCTTCCCAAATTATTTATGATAACTCCATGTATTTTGTCATCATTAAAAAGGAGGAGATTATTGACCCAAAGGCCGTTAGCTCTAGTTTGATAATAACAAAACATATGTAGTTATATTTTTAACAATTTTATTTAACAAAGTTTCAGGTTAGCTATTGTTGTATTTCGGCTCCATCACAAGATTCACACATTTGAAAGCCAAGAAGATGTAGATTTCAGAGCCTAAGCACATAGAAGAGCTCAAGGATCAAGTATATTAGAAAAGACTATATCAAGATTTGTATTTTTACTTTTTGTATTTTAGATAGGATTTATAGTTGTTTGTTAAAACCAAGATGATATAGGTTGATAGCTTTTGGAATTGACACACACACACACATATTTCAAACTCCTATGTGTTTTAAAAAAAGTTCATAACTATTCTCTTTATTGTTTTCAAAATCGAGTTTCGGAAAAACGAGTTTCAGAAAAATCGGGTTTTCGATTCAGAAAAGTATTTTTACAAAATATAGTTCTAACTTTGTTTTGTATTGATCCATGATCATACACTAGTTCTACAAGTCCCTAGAACGCTATTTTATGTTTAAAGTGTTGGCCCAAAGGCCTTCCACTCTAGTTTCGATGATGATTAACTCATGTAGTTATGTGTACTAATAATCTTGTGATTTTAGTTTCAGATCATTAATCAAGATATTAGTTGGTGATTAGCTTCAACAAGATGATTTGGAAGCTTTCACATGTTGATTCAAGAGCCCGAGCCTCAAAGATCATATATAGCACTTGCTCGGTGGATCAAAGAGTTTTGGATCGAGTCGGCTTGGAGATTGCGCTCTACAAGAAGACATCGGTACCTAGTTTAGTTTTGTGTTTAGATCCAAATTGTAAAGATTTGAATAGTATGATATGCTCAAGTTCACAACACACACGTTTCATGTTTTGGTTTTCGGTTTTTGGTTTAAACCAATCTTGGTTTGAATGAATAGATATTATATCAAAACAAGTTTACATGGTTTAATGTATATTGGATTTGTTCTATATACATGCATGCTTCAACTACTTAGACAAACTTACTTTGATATACCTATTCATGTGTTTTAGGTTTTGTGTTTTAACAAAACTTATTTTTGGAATTAAAGTCAAAAACTATGATATATATATGTTTCATGTATATTGGATTTCTATCCATATGCATCATGCTTCAAAGTGTTTAAATATCATGTTTTTGTATTTGGAAGAGTTTTTGACAAAACGTATTTCCTATTCAAAAATCCAAGTTTTAGAATATACGGTTTTTGGTTTTTGGCAAAATTTCTATAACACAAAAATGGTTCATAATGTTTGAAATTTGTGTTTAAATTTTTAACACAAGTTTATATTTCAATGTAAAATGATAAAACTATTTTTGTGTATTTTTAGAAAATTTATGGGATTTTTTAGAAGTAAAAAATAACCTGTTTTTCTGTGCCTGAACTAGCTCTGCCAGGCTAGGTCGGTCGACCGGACCATATAGCCGGTCGACTGCAGAGGTCGACCGACGTGCACGGATACGTGCACGCTGGCTGCCCCATGAGCCGGTCGACCGCACGGTCGACCGACTGAGAGCAGGTTGCTCTCTGTTTGTCACGGTCGACCGAGCGGTCGACCGGCCAGAGAGCCGTTGCTCTTTGGTTCTAGGGACGGTCGACCGCCCGGTCGATCGGTAGCTGCCACGGTCAAAAGTGACCGTTGGACGGTCGACCGACCGGTCGACCGGTAGGCCATTTCTGGCAGAATCTGCTGCCAACGGCTATATTTTTCTGGGGGCTATAAATATCCCATTAATGGCCTGTTTTCTCCAAGATTTTAAGAGCTAATTTTTCCCTACTCTCCAGTGTTTTCACAGCAATCAAAAGAAATTTTTGGACTTAAATTGAACAATCTATTTGGTGTTTTTTCTAGGGTTTGGAAAATCAAAGAAAAGGGTTTTTGGGAAAAGAGTTTTGATTCAACTTCTATCTCTTGATTTCTAGTTTTTCCCAAGGATTTTCTTTGTGATTTTGATTTCCATTCCATTGGTTTTCTCCACACTTGAGCTACATCTACTTTCTTATTCTATAGGATCTTTGTGTGGGAGAAAGAGATTGTTTGTGGTTGTTTGTTAGACCACCAAGTTGTAAACCCAATCTTTGCTTGGCTTTGTGCCTTTGGGTTGTATCCCTCAAGTTGTGAGGTGATCCTTGTGTTGCTTTGTGCTAATCCCTCAAGTTGTGAGGTGATTGTTTGTTGGCTTGGAGTTGTGCCTCAAGGAGGAGGTTGTGTTTGTAAGGAGAGGAGTTGGGTACTCCTTGTAATTGTTATTGCCCCCAAATCCTCGGTGGAGGTTTCCTTTGTGGGAGTCCTTTGTTGACAAGCTAGTGGACTTTAAATCCTTCTGGGTGAAGGCGGGGATGTAGAGCTGGGTGCTCGAACCTCGAAACATATCTTGTTGTTTGCGCTTAATCCCTTGACTCTTACTTTATCTCTCTCTCTCTACTTTGTGCCTTGCATCATTTCACATTGTTCATTCATACTTATATGCTTGGCTTGGTTGTGTGCATCACTTGTTGCCTGCATTCTTGTGTGATTGCAATTAGTTTTTAAAATTCCGCATTTAGTTCAATAGATTAGCATTATCACCTATTCACCCCCCCTCTAGGTGATTTCATAAAGATCAAAAGTTATTTTGTCGAAAAAAGATTAGTTTCAAAAAGATTTCAATATCTTGCCTTTGGCCCTTTGTCGGTCGATCGACCGGTCGACCGTAGGCAGAGCAAAATTGCTCTATCGGTCGACCGAGCGGTCGACCGACATGCACCGAAGTGCATTTGTTCACTTCGGTCGACCGGGCGGTCGATCGACTGCAAGAGCTTTGCTCTTGGTTGGGTCTGGTCGACCGCCCCGGTCGATCGACAGAGAGTTTAGCTCTCTGGTTTGGAAAAATGGTTGACCGACAACGATCAGAAATCCGACCGTTGGCGGTCGACCGGCCGGTCGACTGGCCGGTCGACCAACAGAAGAATTTTCTTCTGGATTTTTCCCGATGGCTATATTCTATTTTGTCTTTTCTGGGTCTTTTCCCAATGACACTTTTGGGTTTTCTACTCATGTTTTCATCCCCTATAAATAGTGGGACTATAGAAAAACCCTCTAACAAGATTTCTAAAGTTTAGATTAAGTTTTTACAAGTTTACATCAAGATTTAGCTTTTTCTTAAAAGATTTTTTTTGAGCCAAAATTTCATATTCTTGATTTTTAGCTTGAGCCTTACCTTTACATCTTTACAAGCTATTTCCACTACACAATCCCAAAGAGTTCACCTCCACATCTAGGTTATAGGATTGTGCTTGTGAGCCTTTTGTGATCAAGTGAAGATCACAAGTTTTCTTCTATTGTGAAGTTGTAGAGGTTGCGGCCTGAAGTGAGCTAGTGAGCTCCATGTTGGCGTTGAGACACCGCGAAAGAGGACTTGTGAGTCTATTAAATTCTAGTGAGAACTTGTAACGATTGACGATCTAGTGAGATCGGTCATAGTGAAAATCCTTCATTGTGTTGAAGGCGGGAATGTAGAGCAGTGACTCAAACCTCAGAACATATCATCGTGTTTGCGATTGCTTACTCTTTCTCTCTTCACTCTACTCTCTCTTTACTTACTTACACACTTATATTGCTTACTTATTTGCATGTATTTCTTGAATTGTGATTTGTCTTTGTTAGGTTGCTACCAAGTAAATTTTAATTTTCCATTATTTGCCATTTAGTATAGCCATCACCTATTCACCCCCCTCTAGGTGATTTACAGAAACTTATCCTACGACATGGTCCTTACTATATTGTTTGATTTTTGGGGTGTTGACTTATTTGAGTAATCCTTCATTGCTCCTTCTAAACCATTTAATAGGAGTTTCATCAATTGCATGTTGAGTCATACATCTATGTCTTCTCATGATGCCCCTCCTGAAGAGGAAGAAAAATTCCATGAACCTGAGCATACTTCTCTTCCACCCATTCCTCCTTTGGATAATTCAACTCTTTTGGCCTCCATGATCTTACTTACTATATCTCACAAACAACTTTGTGATGACTTCTACTCCACTATCTCCCATTTTGCAGCATCATAGAAGTTTGTTGAGTTGCATCTTACTCGGATCTAGTATCATTTTGGTTATGAGATCCCTCCTCCATCTCAGCCTATTCATCCACTTCCTCCCACAGGTCCTCTATTCTCTCCATATGATTCATGGTCGACTCTTACTAGTGACTACTCACAGCAGGGGGGTGACAACAATGTTGGAGATGACCCCTTTGGCTCTTTTTGATCGATAACAAAAAGGGGGATAATCATATCAAGGGCGCACATTGCAAATGGATTTGGATGGTTTTGTTTAGTAGTTTTGTTTGGATGCTTTTGTTTAGTGGACTCATTGTTTTCCTAGAGAACTTATTGTTTTTTTACAAATCGGATTTGGATGGTTTTGTTTAGTAGATTTGTTATTTGGATGCTTTTGTTTAGTGGACTCATAATTTGCTTAGTGTGGACTTACTGTTTTCGACCAGTTGTATTTCAGTTTTGTAATCCTTTAAAACTTTTGTTGTATTTGAAGTTTATGTAATCTATGTTTGAATGATCTATATGACATAACTCCGAGATTGTATTTTTTATGGTGGATGGTGGTATGGATGGTAGGTGGTTGTTTTTGCATAGTATACCCATTGATATATATCTTATATGCAACTATATATGGATGATATATTTCATGTTATTATTCATCGTTTAAGGGAGAGTTTATTTATAAACTCTTTTCTTAAATATTCATGAGTTTTGTCATCATCAAAAAGAGGAGATTGTTGGCCTAAGGTGACAATCGCTCTCTATTTTGATGATAGTCTACTCATGAATAGTCATGAGAACTAACAGAACATTTAAGTGTTTATAAGTTTCAGGTTCTCAAAGTAATGGATTGATCTTCAACCACAACTCAAGATTGAAGCTTAGAGATATATCCACCTATGTGAAGATGTATATTGTATAGACTTATAGGTCTACTCTTTGTAAGTTTTAGTTTATTAAAGTATAGTGTAAAGAGAGAAGCTCAAAGGATTCAAACGCACAATTTACAAAAAAATGATTTGAAAAACTAAAGTTTATTTTGATATATGTAAACAGATAGCTGGGATGTTGACAACTCCACTAGTTGGGCTGTCGACAGGTGTTTATCGAGGACTCTGTTGACAGAAATGTCAACAGAGCTGTCGACAGCCTTACTGTAGGAGTGTCGATAGGGTTTTTCCGAGAGCTCTGTTAAACAGTTTTTAAAAAGAGCCGTCGAAGCTCACTTTAGAGATTGTCGACAGGATTTTACAGAGAGTTGGGGTTTTGAAGAATCAAGGGTCATTGTCGACAGCTTAACTGGACTGTCGACAGCTGATACTGTATGTATCAGTGTTGACTGTGATAGCTCTATTGAACTGTTGATAACAATAGCTATTAAACAACCTTTGTGAAGCAGTGCACTTGGCACTGTCGACAGGCTTCTTGGACTGTCGGCAGTGGCAAGTGACCATTCACAAGTTTGACCTTGTTTTAAACATGTTTTAATTGAAAATCTTCCATGTTTGGATCTTCTAAATGTCTATTTTTCTAAACCTATAAATTGGAATGATTTCAAATGGTTTAGATAACAGCTTTCAAGAGCTAAAATCATCCTATATATACAAATGTTTTGAGCTTTCATTTGATATTCTCTACTATATTTCTCATTCACCGAGTCCTTGAGCTATATCTCTCTCCATTCTAAACTATAGGATTTTTGTAGTAAGCTGTTTGTAATCTGAAGAAGGTTACTTGACCTTTGTAATCTTGTGAGAAAGTTCCTCTAGTGAAAGAGGAGAATGTTAGGAGTTTTGACTCGGGATCCTACGGAATTCATTGTTGTAAAGTGTAATCGTGGTTATATAGTGGAATCATTCATTAAGGTGAAGGCGGGAACGTAAAGTAGTGGCTCAAATCTCGAGAACAACTCTTTGTGCTTGCGATTGACTTTGAGTTTGCTTTCTCTATACTCTTTACTTTATTGCAATATCTTGCTTATTATTCTTGAATCATTGTCCATATATTCTCACCATATCAAGAAAGCAATTGCACGTCTCAATTCTTATTTAAGAGGAATCACGAGGAGAAGTTCAGAACCCTTCACGGGGTATCTGGCTTCATTTCTTAGTTGTGACCTTTAGGTTGGGTTGTGTGCTTTTGTTTTTTGCGTAACACTATTGTGCCTAAATTTTTAATTTCCATATTCATTAGCTTATCACCTATTGTCCCCCCTCTAGATGATTTCATGAAGAATTCAGGAATTTGGGGATAATGTCCAGGGTTTGAAAGCGAGACATTTTTTAAACCATCAAAACTCGAGCAGCCATTTGATCAGAAGTCTACATGTGTCACGATGGATCGGATTCGAACTGTCGCACTCGATTCACAGCACCAACCTCGAGCGGCCACTTGATCAACATCATACACATGTCGTCATGGATTGAATCTGAACTGTGCGCTCGATTCACTACACCAGCCTCGAGCGTCGCGCCCCTTCGAAAAGTGACGGTTACTTGGCCGACTTTGCAACAGAGGGGACGTGCATTTATAGCTCTACCAACCTATAGAGGCACTCCAAAAAAAGACAAAAACTGAAGCGACACCGAGAGCCCGAATCCAGGCTCAAGGGGTATACTCCCCTCCCTTTCTCTCGGAGTCTCCGGGAGCGATAACTCGCGGGGATGAGTTCCCGACTTCCTTCCAAAGAGGGAAGCAGATGGGGCATCTGTTACTGGTAGATTTTCAACCTCCTCCCGATCATGACATGTGTCCATCCAGCTCTATGTTAATCACACGACGAATGACCATAACAGAATCTCCAGAAGAGTTCTAATATCATCCAAACTCTGAGCAGTTCAAGCACTCAAAGGATAGAGATAGAGTCGGTTACGAGTATTCCTATCTCCAAGACAAATCTTTATTTGAATTTGGTGGTTACAGCTCGAAAGCGGATCAACTTCATTGGCAACTCGATAGATCCCACTAGATAGAGACGAATACGCTCTCTACCAATTCAAACCTAGAGGTTTTTCTTCAATTGCCTCCTACATAAGCAGTTGAGATACGATAGAGGATAAGTTAAAACAGAACTCTGTAGACTTGTCCAACAGACATACACTTGTATAAATAATAGACCTCCTCCAATGAGAGGAAGACGATCAGTTAAGCCCAAAATTCCTAACGCACGAGATCAGGTGATCACCATTGTAATTTTCTCTAAATTATAGTGAGAACTCTCTCTCCTTGATTTTTTTTTTTCCTTTCTGGTTTCCACGTAAATCTGCTTCTTTTTTCTAGTTTGATCTCTGTGATTCACTCATTAACCTCTGCAAATTGGTGTGTAGATAACTCTTCTGAGAATTACCCATTGGAGAAGAATAAATGTTAAATAGATTTGTTTTCATAAGCTAAAATTTTAATTGCAGTAAATATGGGCTTTTATAAATAGAAATAAAGTCTTTAATAATTTTTTATTTAATTTCTTTAAAAAATTCTTAATAATTGTTATTTTTTATTAATTCAGTATTTATTGTACTTGCATACAGCGTGCTGGCTATCCCTTGAGACCTAATTTTAGAGAATTAGAGCCTCCATGATCTCTATCCGCCTTGAATGAAAAACAAGATAAAAATTCCTTTATTATGCGTGCATAACACGCAACAAAAGTTTAGATATTTTTCTAAAAGTTTATGTGTGTGTATTTTCCTGGCTAGCGAAACACCACATTCGAACCCGGCTCGTTGAGACCGAATTTTCAGAAGAAATTAGAGACTCTGTGATCTCTCCCCGCATTGAATGAATATCGAAAAACTACTATTTTTTTTTCTCTTAGAACAATACCAAGTTTCCATCATAATACCAAAAAATACACATAAAAGCAAACGCACAAAATACATAGAAGAGAAACAAAGGAGTACACCGATCACAAAATTAAATAAGCTCTAACTTTATTAATTATTGACCCCCTTTACAAACCTGCAAAATACTTACTGGAGAAGTAATAGATACTTTTAGATCACTCCTTAACCCGTCGTATACTTACCAAAATGGGAAGGAGGACATTAATTAATTACGAATACTAAATATACTATAAAAACCTTAATTAATTATAAGTTGGCCCAATCTCAATCGTCCATCGTGTGATTAGCCAAGTAATTATCCAGCCACAACCCATCATCGTCGCCGCCGTCGCCGCCATCAAGCGCCATGCACCTTTCCGCCCACAACTCGTCGGCCCTCACCGCCATCCTGTTCCTCAACTCGACCAGCCTCTCCTGCAGGCCCTGCAACTCCTCAAGCCCCATCTCGCCGATCGCCTTCCCCTTCCCCTTGTAATTACTCGACGTCGACGATGACCCTTGCGGTTGGTTCAGCCGCTGCTGCTGGATGGCGGCGACATCGGTAGTACTGGCTGTAGCAGGGTTCAAGTAGCGGTCGAGGACGGCGTCGACGGAAGGGCTGCCGAAGGAGAAGGGGTTGCCAGCGGGGGAGAAGGTGATGACGGCGACGGGGACACCGCAGAGGACGGAGAGAGCGGAGGCTTTCTTGAAGAGCCCCTGGCGGCGCTTGGAGAAGGTCACCTTCAGGGCCTGCTTGTTCTCGATCTTCTGAATTGGGATCTTCTTGCGGCCGAAGCCGCGGGGGCGGTTGCTTGAATCAGCTGCTCCGCCGTTTTCATGTGGAGCCATTGCCAACGACAGGCGAAGAAGAGAGCAGTAGTGTTTGAGAGAGAGAGGGGAATTTGTCATGTCGGTGATGGGGGCGAATTTATAGAGCGCGATGGTATTCTGTCTCTTGCTGCCAAACCAACTCGGGTTCGGACTTCGGAACCAATCACCGTCATCTCCATTTTAGGGTTTCTGAACCAAGAATTGATCATATTAACAATCATCATCATCGTTCGTTCGTCATCATGAGCCGTAATATTTTTATTAAAAAATAGTAATTAATAAAAATATTACAGCTGGATCGGTTTAGTTTAGGGTCTGTGGAGATTTTCTTTGATGCGGATCTCGGGTTTTTGCCCTTTAACTTAAAACACTAAATATTGTGTACGAGATGCTCGATTTTCAATCGTTCATGTTTAGCTTGATTTTTGCTTGCTTATGAACGAGCTAACCTTGACATATTTGATATGTTCGGCTCCAATAATAAACAAGATATGTGATTTTTCTAATATATTTCACAAGAAATTTTAGGGTAGAGATCCCTAACAATAAATATGTGAATGTTAATGTGGTGGAGATTTCCCGTTGCAAATAATCAGACGGTTGATCCACACCACAAGAGAGAGGGGTTTTAGAACATAAGCTTAAAAATGATGATCACAACATATAAAGGAGACAGAGACACAAGATTTTCACGTGAAAACTCAAATTGAGAAAAAACCTCGAGGAGGAGGAGGAAAAACCACTATAATCTGTCAGTTTGCAAGGATTACAGGGATCGTTTGGAGTGTTTCAGAACTGTGGTTGATTGTGGAAGTATAGGGAAGGTCTTGGTGCTAGGTCCAAAAAGAGAGGATCCAGATAGTTTGTTCTAACAGTTCCCGTCCCCTTTCTTACTGAAGATGGGAGTCCATTCATATTGAGCTGTTGATGGTGAAGGAGAGCTGATGATGTTTCTACACGATCTCCATATGCGGGTTTGTTGTTGTTTGTGAACGAAGAATTTTAAGAGAATTTTTGAGCTAAATTGAGGCGTGATTCATTGATAGAATCACACGGATAAAGATTGAAGTGTGATCTCCTTCCATTGGGGATGAACGTGGTATATTCACATGTTCAATTCCGTTTCCGAATGAATGAGATATTCAAGTCGGAAGTTAACCTAATTCAATAGCTAAAGTGGACTAAAAGAAGCTAAAATAATTTAGTCCCACATTAGTTATGGCGTGAAAAGTTGAGGTGTTTAAATATGAAAAGATGAGAATAAGGGGTGTACCCTTTGGGTACTTGGAGTTTTCACACGTGTTTGGAGGAAACCATGCCCCCCCGGGTCTGGGTCTGGGCGCGGATATGGGTCTGTTTGACCAAGCTGCACAAAATTCTTTTTGAATCAGGTGCGAGCACAGCTCGCTTCGGGTTATTAGATGTGGGCAATTACTAGTACTTAACCCGACGTGGTTGGAACCTCCGTGACGGTTCACAGATTCGTCACAAATGCTCCCTCCAACAGGGCATTATGAAAAAATACCTCTCTATACTGAAGAAAAGAAACAGAAGTTTAGAATTATTGTCAGAATTTGTGTCTTCTTAAGACATATATTCTTCTCTCTCCTTCCTTCTCTTACAGTAAATATTCCTCCATGTTAAGACAAATATGCTCTCTAAAATTTGTCTAAGTCCAGGTTTTGAAATTCTGATTAGTGAAGGTACTGATTAACTAAGCTTCAACTGTACGGTAATTTGGTAGTGCTATCCAAATACCGTGCAGGAGTATTGTATCTCGAGAGACAAGCGTCCAATAACCCGTTAACATCATAGCAGGGGACGTAATTGTCTTAAAGAGATTCGTTATATGCGTACCTCACTCCATATACTGTATTATTGAACTCATATTCTTTTTACAGGGTTTATGCTGGAATGTTTATTTATTTAAATTTACTATGAATATATTAATTATATATTGAGACTGAATAATTTCAGTCTAATTGGTGTTTAACTAAGGAAGGGAATTGAAAGGTGGATCTGTATTTAAGGAATGTTCTATTGAATAAAAACTCTTACCTGATATTTACAGACCTGGCAAATTAGATCAGTAACATTGATTAGTTATCAGAAAATAACATTTTTAAGACAATTATTATATTAAAGTTTCTAACTTCTACCCAAGCTAAATGCAGAAGATGTAATTTCAATTAGTATCAGAGTAAGGTCTCTAGTTTTTGGCTTAACATCCTTAGAGAGATCCTAAGTTGCTAATCATTATATAAAATTCTTCATTCATCCACTAGTAAAAATGGCCGACAGTATTAGGACCCATCCCAAGTTTGATGGCCTCAACTTTCCCGTATGGAAAGTTAGGATGACCGTATTTTTACAATCCCTAGGATGCTAGGTTGCAAAGGCGGTGATCAAACCCTATAGTGCACTCACCGCTGAGGAGGGCACTTGGTCAAATCTCGCCTCCAAGGAATCTGAGGCTAATTCAAAGGCCCAAAATGCCTTAATTTTAGCATTGGATGAGGATGACATGACTAGGGTCATTCATTATAAATCTGCCTATGAGATTTGAGAATACTTATTGGTCACTCATGAGGGAACATCTTAAATCAAGAGAGCTAGAATTGATCTCTTGCGTTCCTAATATGAAAACTTTAAAATGCATGAAAATGAGTCTATTGATGAAATGATTACAAAGTTTACTAAAATTACTAATGGTCTTACTTCTCTAGGTGATGAAATCAACAATGATCAAAAGGTCCAAAAGGTCATTTGCGCACTTCCACCATATTGAGAAGTCAAAGCTACCACATTGAAGGAGTTGAGCAATAAAGATGAGATGGAGCTTATTGGTCTTATCGGCAACCTTAAGACCTATGAGATGGAGAAAAAGGCAAGAGAAGAAATGGCGCCACAAAAGAAGAAGACTATCGCTTTCAAGTCTACTCCCGCCATCTCCGATGATGAAGAAGAAGAAGAAGAATATGAAGAGCTATCTCTCCTCGTAAGAAATATAATAAGAGCATACAACAAGGAGAAATACAACCATAGAACATGACGACAAGAAAAGGAGGAAAAGGAAATCATTTGCTTCAACTGTCGGAAACCCAAACATATCATGACCGAATGTCCAGATTTCAGAAACAAGACATCTTCTTCTATCAAGCAAAAGAAGCCATTTATGAAGAAAGCTCTAAAAGCCACTTGGGATTCAGAAAGTGTATCTGAAGAAGAGGTGGACACTGCAAACGTGTGTTTTATGGCAAACACACCCAAGGTAAATTCTGAACCATCTTTTGATGATAGTTGAGTAACTAAAGATGAATTATTAAATGCTTTTCTGTAAGATCACCTAGAGGGGGGGGGGGTGAATAGGTGATGGCTAATCTAATGGTCACTTATGAACAAATAATGCGGAATTAAAACTAAGTTGACCAAATTAAACTTCTTTTAATTAAACACTTATGTATAACACAAGAGTGTTGCCGAATTCCCCTTGCGAGGCTCTGGACAAGCTCCTCTAGATTCCCCTTGAATGGGTTGAGGTGCCGCGTTGGCTCTCTTGGTTGAATACAAGTGTTAGACAATCAATCCCAAGAAATTATATAACAATTAAGCACAAGGGTATATCAAGCATATATAAGATGAACACAATAAATTTGAATGCAAGATATAAAATAGAGACAAAGAGAGAAAGAGAGTAAGAGTGAGCAATCGCAAACACAAAGGGTTTGTTTCGAGGTTCGAGCACACTTGCTCTACATCCCCGCCTTCGACACACGAAGGATTTCCACTATGCAAGATCCCAATGGATCTCTCCTCGGTGCCGCAACACCTACAAGCCCTCGGACTCCCAAGTCCCTTACACACGCAAGTCCACCGACTCGCCGAGGCCGCACCTCGCACCACAAGAGTTCACACCCGAACTCCACACCACAACGAGCACACTTGCCCGTCACCTCAAAGAACAAAGAACAAGTCTTTGGTGATCACAACACTTTGATCACCTTACAAAAACTCTCACTACAACACCTATAGAATGGATAGCTTAATGGATGCTCAAGTGTTTGTGTGAGAAAGCAAGGAAAGAATCTTTGGTGAAAATCTCAAGAAATCACTTTTACACTCTTTGATAAAACTCTCCTTTTAATTGGAAGTATTGACTCTAATTTTGTGGAGAAAAAACCCTTCAGAAAGACTGGGAAAAACTAGCTCTAAGGTCTCCAAAAATCTTGACTCAAAACAATGACAAAAACCCCTTTTATAGAGGCCAGAAAAATCTGACCGTTGGGCTCTGTCAGAGCTTCCGGTCGACCGGTCCGGTCGACCGGCAACGGTCAAAAATCCGACCGTTGCAGCCTCCGGTCGACCGGCCCGGTCGACCGCGCAACTGGAGAAGAGAGTAAA
Source organism: Agave tequilana (assembly GCA_038442645.1). NCBI lineage: Eukaryota > Viridiplantae > Streptophyta > Magnoliopsida > Asparagales > Asparagaceae > Agave > Agave tequilana. The sequence goes on along the minus strand of JAVJIF010016188.1, from coordinate 34,673 downwards.
CTCTCTGTCGGTCGACCGGCCCGGTCGACCGATACTTCCCGAGAGCAAAGCTCTCTGAAGCGGTCGACCGGCCCGGTCGACCGATCCTCCAGTGCACACTGGCGTGCACGCTGTGCACGTCCGGTCGACCGACCCGGTCGACCGGCCACTGTCAGTTCTGAAAAATCAGAACTGCCAGAACCAGAAAAATGGGATTAAAGATTGGTCTTTTAACTTAATAAAAATCTCAGAAATTCACAGTAAATCTAGAAAAATAGTTTCAATCATAATAAAAACTGTTTTTATAAAAATATGTTTTTCTAAAACTTGTTTTTCCATAACTTCACAAAATACAAAAACAAGATATTTTGAACTTTGAAATATCTAGTTTTTGACATAAAGCACTAAACTTGTTTTGGTTAAAGGATATGCATATAATAGATCACCAAAACCAAGTCATGTATTTTGACAAATGAAAAATCTTTTTCTAAAATAAAAATTCTTTTATGAAAGCAATCTTATAAAGAGTTCTATCAAGAGTGTGTGTGTGATATAACTTGAGCAATCCACTAATCTATTCTATCCTTTACATTTTAACTAAAACAAATAAAAATCTTATACCTAGACACAAGTCTTCATCTTCTTGAAGTCTTCACTTGAAGGCTTCTCATCTTCTTGACTTGGTCCAAGCTTGATCCAAAGCTCCTTGGATCACCCCGTGCTAGCTCCAAATCTTGACATTTAATCCTTTGTTGAGCTTTGCACCTACTAAGATCTTGATAAAGAATCTGTCACTAATTAAACAAGATCATTAGCAAATATAACTACATGAGTTGATCATCATCAAAACTAGAGTGATAGGCCTTTGGGCCAACAATCTCCCCCTTTTTGATGATGACAAAACTCATGAAGTTATATATGCATGGATTAAAGTAAAGCTTCAAAGAAGCTCCCCCTTAACTCATGCATATCAAATAAGCAATAGATAAGGCAATGAGGCACGTGAATATGTATGCAAGTATGGAGATAAAACATGCAACAAGCATAAATCAAAATCTTTTTCTCCTATTTGCAATACAAATATTAAAACACATATGCATAAATACAAATCTTAATTCCCCTTAAGTAAGAAGGACAAATACTTCTCCCCCTTAAGCAAGGAAATCATGCATATATATCAAAACAAAAACACAAATACTTCTCCCCCTTTTTGTCAATCATCAACAAAGGGTTCAAAGTAAAATCAAATCAACAAATTTTCTCCCCTTTATGTCAAAAATAAAGAAGTCAAGGAGGGTCAATACAAATCAAAAATTTTGAATTTTTCTCATCAAAACAAAATCATTAATTCTATTTTATCAAAACAAATTTTGAATTTTCTCTTTGATATCAAATAAAAAATATTGATACCATTTTAAAATCTAATGCATAAGCTTGAAAAATAAGATTTGAATTAAGCTTAGCATTAACAACACATGAAGAATTCGAACTAGTTAAATGAGAGTGTTTAACAACTAGTACGAAATCCTTCTATCAAGGAATAAATCTAAGGATTTTCATGAAATAGCAATGAAACACAAAACACTCAAACACTCTAATCTATAAAGTCCAAATAGTTTCAAAAGAAGTGAGTGTACTAATGTTATGTGAAACATGGCATCATGAAAATGGCAATAAGGTACAATATTCCTTAGAAAATCATAAACATCAAAATCATCTCACATTTTTTATTAAATCATTGAAAACAAAATCTATATGTCAAGATATATGTATGTTTTGACAATACATGAAATATACATACATATCTCTTAAACTCAAGTGAGTCTATATGAATGGATTTGCATTGAAGGCAAAAGACTCAAGAGTTATACATGTATATTTTAAGGTTTGGCAAAACACACATATACATGAAATAAAAGGCACATGATCATAAATCAAATCCAAAAGGTGAACATAAGTTTAAATATGTATGAATCATCAAAACTAAGCAATACAAGTACATTTCAAGGGTTCAAATAAGCATTTAAGCACACTTACTAATAGATCTTTTTGAGGCCCATGATATGTTCAAGTATAAATCCTAGTGTTGACAAAAACTAACATATAAACTAATATTCAAATCATGAAGCATTAAATTTTAAGAAAAATTGAATCATGTGACAATCTCAAAAACTATTTGAAGAATACATAACTAGTATAAATTGTTTTTGAAAACTAGTTAAAGATCCTTCAAATATGTCAAATCATATGTTTTTCATGAATGAGACTAAGTACATAAAAATCCAAGCACTCATAGTCCATAAAGCTCATAAATATATTTTTGAATAAAAGATGAGTGTTCAAAGGTTATGTAAATAGTATTTTCATGAAAGTTGACATTGAAGCTCAAATCACATAGAAATCATTGTTATCAAATCAACACAAAATCATTTTATTAAAAAAAACTACAATCTTCATGGTATATGTATGAATTATACAAATCTAACAATACACATACATATCCCAAAATTGTAAAAGAGTCTATCAAATATTTGCATGAAAGCTAGAGACTCACGGGTATACATGTATATTTATTAGATTTGAATTAAACACACATATACATGAGGTAAGATCAAGGATAGGCATAACAAGTATAAATGACCGAATCATCAAAACTAGCCTATACACATGCATATAGTGGATACAAATGAGCATGAAGTTCAAATATGTATGAGTCAATTGTAGTTCACTATACATATATGTATAAATGCAAGTTTTGACACATTCTACATTTAAGCATGTAAATGCCACATGAAGCACAAATCAAATAAAATCATGAACATGCTATATGACATATGAAATTAAAAGCATGTACATAAAATTAGGAGTTTAGAGGTTGTTACCAACTCCAAAGCTCCAAGCATGGTGGTTGACCCACCAAAATTTCTTGATAGCGGTGCTCCAAGTATGTGTCATTTTAGTTCAAATGCACCCACCATCAAGGCACCAAATCTCTCACGTTTTGAGAGATTCCTCACCTACATCAAATACACAAGGTGGGGATTTTGGTACCCATATTTCTTGGGTCCTATGAGGTTAGTCTTGTTGTAAGGCACCCAAAAATTCTTATTCTTGGCAAAATTGAAAGACCTAATCTATCATAACAATATTTTCTTAAATGGCCTTTGCGGCCACAATGTGTACAAACGTACACCTTAGTATGCTTATGTGTAGGAGTGTGATCATGTTGTGCAACATAAGCATGAGCATGATGATGTGCATGAGAGGAAGGAGTTTGTTTCTTTGAAAACAAGGACTCCAATTTAGAATGATTGAATGCACAAGAGTTCAAGGTTGAACTCAAATTATTCATTTTATTTTTCAAATCTTTAATCTCATTAGTGGTGGCATGTAAAGCATGATGAGATATATGATCATTTTTCTTTTTCTTTTGTGAAACAAAATCTTTTTCTTTTTCACAAATTTTTCTTTTCAAAGATTTATTTTCTTGAAAAACATCTTCCTTTTGTTTTTCCACCAAATCAATCTTATTTTTCAAAATCATATTTCCTTCACATAAAACATTCAATTTAGACATTAAGGAAATATTCTCATTTTTCAAATCCTCATTTTCTTTTTCTAAACATGCAAGTTTATTTCTAAAAGAATCATTTTCTACATGCATGCAATCAAATTTCTTTTTCCAACTTTCATTATCTTTTTCTAAGCATGCAATGTTATTTCTATATGAGTCATGTTCTTTATGCATGCAAGCAATTTTCTTTTTCAAATTTTTATTATTCTTTTTAATCATGTCATATTTCTCAAGCAATAATTGGCAAAATGTATTAAGCTCATCATATGACATATTAACATCCTCATCCTCGGATTCGATAGTTACCTCAAGGGGTTATCCCCTTGGACCATGTAGCACTTGTTGGAGGTGTCGCTTCCAACATCCGAATCGCTCCCGGCATAATATAGATCCTTTTCGCCAAGGGAGGTGATGATGTTCCAAGCTACAAAAGCCGATTCAATGTTAGAAACCCTAGATAAATAATCATCATTTAGGGTACATTTAAGAGCATGAAGGGCTTTTGCATTAGCCTCAATGTACTTGCTATTTGAACAATAATCATTATTAGTAGTAGCAAGATAAGCATGAATTCCTAAGGCTTTGAGGTACAATGACATCTTAACCTTCCAAGTTTGGATGTTAAGAATATCAAAGGTGGGTGGTGACATTAAGTCCATAGTGTGTGTACAAATCTTGTGATTAGCCTAAAAGAGGATCTTTAACTCTTCGGTTGTTAGACCCAATATCAAGAGCACTAGCTCTGATACCAATTGTAAGATCACCTAGAGGGGGGGGTGAATAGGTGATGGCTAATCTAATGGTCACTTATGAACAAATAATGCGGAATTAAAACTAAGTTGACCAAATTAAACTTCTTTTAATTAAACACTTATGTATAACACAAGAGTGTTGCCGAATTCCCCTTGCGAGGCTCTGGACAAGCTCCTCTAGATTCCCCTTGAATGGGTTGAGGTGCCGCGTTGGCTCTCTTGGTTGAATACAAGTGTTAGACAATCAATCCCAAGCAATTATATAACAATTAAGCACAAGGGTATATCAAGCATATATAAGATGAACACAATAAATTTGAATGCAAGATATAAAATAGAGACAAAGAGAGAAAGAGAGTAAGAGTGAGCAATCGCAAACACAAAGGGTTTGTTTCGAGGTTCGAGCACACTTGCTTTACATCCCGCCTTCGACACACGAAGGATTTCCACTATGCAAGATCCCAATGGATCTTTCTCGGTGCCGCAACACCTACAAGCCCTCGGACTCCCAAGTCCCTTACACACGCAAGTCCACCGACTCGCCGAGGCCGCACCTCGCACCACAAGAGTTCACACCCGAACTCCACACCACAACGAGCACACTTGCCCGTCACCTCAAAGAACAAAGAACAAGTCTTTGGTGATCACAACACTTTGATCACCTTACAAAAACTCTCACTACAACACCTATAGAATGGATAGCTTAATGGATGCTCAAGTGTTTGTGTGAGAAAGCAAGGAAAGAATCTTTGGTGAAAATCTCAAGAAATCACTTTTACACTCTTTGATAAAACTCTCCTTTTAATTGGAAGTATTGACTCTAATTTTGTGGAGAAAAAACCCTTCAGAAAGACTGGGAAAAACTAGCTCTAAGGTCTCAAAAAATCTTGGCTCAAAACAATGACAAAACCCCTTTTATAGAGGCCAGAAAAATCTGACCGTTGGGCTCTGTCAGAGCTTCCGGTCGACCGGTCCGGTCGACCGGCAACGGTCAAAAATCCGACCGTTGCAGCCTCCGGTCGACCGGCCCGGTCGACCGCGCAACTGGAGAGAGAGTAAACTCTCTGTCGGTCGACCGGCCCGGTCGACCGATACTTCCCGAGAGCAAAGCTCTCTGAAGCGGTCGACCGGCCCGGTCGACCGATCCTCCAGTGCACACTGGCGTGCACGCTGTGCACGTCCGGTCGACCGACCCGGTCGACCGGCCACTGTCAGTTCTGAAAAATCAGAACTGCCAGAACAAGAAAAATGGGATTAAAGATTGGTCTTTTAACTTAATAAAAATCTCAGAAATTCACAGTAAATCTAGAAAAATAGTTTCAATCATAATAAAAACTGTTTTTATAAAAATATGTTTTTCTAAAACTTGTTTTTCCATAACTTCACAAAATACAAAAACAAGATATTTTGAACTTTGAAATATCTAGTTTTTGACATAAAGCACTAAACTTGTTTTGGTTAAAGGATATGCATATAATAGATCACCAAAACCAAGTCATGTATTTTGACAAATGAAAAATCTTTTTCTAAAATAAAAATTCTTTTATGAAAGCAATCTTATAAAGAGTTCTATCAAGAGTGTGTGTGTGATATAACTTGAGCAATCCACTAATCTATTCTATCCTTTACATTTTAACTAAAACAAATAAAAATCTTATACCTAGACACAAGTCTTCATCTTCTTGAAGTCTTCACTGGAAGGCTTCTCATCTTCTTGACTTGGTCCAAGCTTGATCCAAAGCTCCTTGGATCACCCGTGCTAGCTCCAAATCTTGACATTTAATCCTTTGTTGAGCTTTGCACCTACTAAGATCTTGATAAAGAATCTGTCACTAATTAAACAAGATCATTAGCAAATATAACTACATGAGTTGATCATCATCAAAACTAGAGTGATAGGCCTTTGGGCCAACATTTTCTAGAACTTTCAGATAATTATTATTCTTTAAAGAAAAATTGCCCAACAATAAAAAGGAAAATGAAGTTCTTCAAAATAAAGTTATTATTTTTTCCAAAGAAAAATAAGATTTGTCTCCACTCTTTTATCAACACAAAAGGAGTTTGATGCATACAAGGTTTCATGTAAAGCTAAGTTTTTCAAGATTGATGCAAATAAAATTTCTATCTTAAAAACTAAAATCAACAATTTAGAAAATGTTTTTAAAGAAATATGAGTTTAACAAAGCTAAATTAGAAGACATGTTTCTAAAGAAAAATGCTTCAAAGAAACACATTCATACTACACATGCTCACATATACACCAAGCATGTTCATACACCACATAAACTACATGTTCATCATACACATCATGCTTTCAAGTATGAGAGATTTTATAAATATACTTATTGTGGCCGAAATGTTCATCTAGCTAAATTTTGTTATGATCGTATAAATGGTACTAATAATCATGTTTGGGTTCGAAGTACTAACGTAATAGGACCGAAGAAAATATGGGTACCAAAGTCAACAACTTCATTGTTTGATATAGGTACACACCAAGGCTCCAAGACGTAGGGAGCGGTGGTACCTTGATAGTGGTTGCTCAGGCACATGACATAGGACAAAGACAATTTTGCAACCCTACATGGTACGTTTAAGGTGGCGCCGTCACCTTCGGAGATGATTCCAAGGGCAACGTCATCAGTATAGGTAACATCAAGATTGGTACATCTCCTTTAATTGAATATATTGTTTTAGTTGATGGTCTTAAATATAATCTACTTAGTATTAGTCAACTATGTGATCGTGGTTTTAAAGTTGTTTTTGATGAATCTTCTTATAACATTTTTGATTGTAAAACCAATGATTGTATTCTCACCAGATTTCGTGAAAATAATATTTATATTATTGTTATGTATAATCTAGATTGCAAAACTAAATGTTTAAATGCTTTTAATGAGGATAATGGTTATGGCATAGAAAATTAGGCCATGTATCTTTTGACCATCTTTTTAAAATCAATTCTAAGGAATCGATGAAGGGTATTCCTTACTTGAAGTTTGAGAAGGACCGCATTTGTGATGTGTGCCAACTTGGGAAAGAAATCAAGCTGTCTTTCAAACCAATCAAGGATATCATGACATCTAGGCCATTAGAATTGATCCACATGGATTTATTTGGCCCTACTAAAACTAAAAGTTTAAATGAAAATCGCTATGTTTTTGTTTTAATTGATGATTTTTCCTGTTTCACATGGATTTTCTTTTTGGAACATAAAGATCAAGCTTTTTCACATCTTAATGTTTTTCGAAAAAGGGTTGAAAAGTAAAAAGGTTTTTTCGATTTTGCGCATAAGAAGTGATAGAGGTGGTGAGTTCATCAACCAATCCTTCATCCCTTATTGTGAAGAAAATGGAATTAAGCATGAGTTGTCTTGTCCGAGAACTCCACAGCAAAATGGAGACGTTGAAAGGAAGAATCGGACTCTTCAAGAAATGGCGAGGACTATAATTAGTGAATACGAGCTCCCTTAATACTTCTGGGCCGAGGCCGTAAACACCGCATGCTATATATCGAACAGAATTCATTATTGTAAAAATTCTTTCAAACTTCTCTTGAAATCTATTATTCAAGAAAACTAAATGTTTCGTATTTTAGAGCTTTTGGATGCAAATGTTTTGTTTTGAAAACAAAATATAACTTTCGTAAATTTGATGCTTGGGCTTTAAAGCAATTTTTTTGGTTAGTTTAATACTAGCAAAGCTTATAGAGTGTTCAATAAATCATCTCTTACAATTGAAGAATCTATGCATGTTAAGTTTGAAGAATCTGATGCATTTGTTAAGAATGTTGTAGAGATTGACACTTTAGGTGAAGACATGGAGAAAGTTTCCTTAAAAGACTCACCCACCCAAGAAGACAAGCAAAAATTTAATGGTGAAGTTCAAGAGGATGAAGTGGAACCATCTTAATCGCTTTCAAAAGATTGAAGATATGCTACAAGTCATCCCAAAGATCTCATCATAGGTGATGTATCAAAGGGGGTATCTACTCGCTCCAAACTCCATGATTTGTATGGTCATTATGCTTTCATTTCCCATATTGAACCCAAAAATTTCCTCGAAGTCGAGGGCTACTCATATTGGTTGCTTGCAATGCAAGAAGAGCTCAATCAATTTGAGTGCAACCAAGTTTAGTATCTCGTTCCTAAACCCCGTGATAGACCAACAATTGGTACTAAAAAGATTTTTAGGAACAAGTTAGATGAGTCGGGAAATGGTGTTAGGAATAAACCAAGGTTAGTGGCCCAAGGTTACACCCAAATCGAGGGAATTGATTTTGAGAAAACCTTTGCACCCGTAGCACGGCTCGAAGCAATACGGATCACACTTGCTTTTGCGTCTTATAAAAATTTTAAACTTTTTCAAATGGATGTCAAAAGCGCATTTTTAAATGGTTTTATTGAGGAGGAAGCATATGTTGAACAACCTCCCGGGCTTGTTGATCCTATACTTTCAAATTTATTTTCAAACTAGATAAAGCTTTATATGGTTTAAGACAAGCTCCTAGAGCTTGGTATGAAAGACTTTCAACATTTCTTCTTTCAAATGATTTTATTAAAGGTAAAGTAGATACTACTTTTTTTACTAAGCATGTTGATAATGACATTCTCATTGTTCAAATTTATATTGATGATATAATTTTGGATCTACTAACGAAATACTTTGTAAAGAGTTTGAATCATGTATGCAGAATGAGTTTGAAATGTCTATGATGGGAGAGCTAAACTACTTCCTAGGACTCCAAATCAAGTAAAAGAGTGATGGAATTTTTATAAGTCAAGTCAAGTATACAAAGGTACTCATAAAGAAATTCGGACTTGAAGGGTCAAAGACTAGCAAAACTCCTATGGCTACCACAACCAAACTTGATAAGAATGAACAAGGTAAAAGTGTAGACATACAACTTTATAGAAGTATGATTGATAGTTTGTTGTATTTAACGGCTAGTAGGTCAGATATCGTGTTTAGTGTATGTCTTTGTGCTAGATTCCAATCTTGTCCTAAAGAGTCCCACTTGATTGTGGTAAAACGCATTATTTGATACCTTAAGGGCACTATTGGAATGGGTCTAAGGTATCTGAAAACTGAACAATTTTCAATGATGAATTTTCGGATGCTGACTATGCAGGTTTAGAGTGGATAGGAAGAGTACAAGTGGAATATGTCAGTTTCTAGAAAATTGTCTTGTTTCATAGTCTTTCAAGAAAAAAATTCTGTAGCTCTCTCAACCGCCAAGGCGGAGTATGTTGCGGTAGGGGTTTGTTGTGCTCAAGTCCTTTGGATGAAACATACTGTCCTTGATTATGATTTGCATTATGACCATGTTAAAATATTTTGTGATAATACTAGTACTATTCATATGACTAAAAATGCAAATCAACATAGTAAGACTAAGCACATAGAGGTTCGATATTACTTTCTTGGAGATCATTATGAAAAAGGTGATATTGATATTGATTATATTTCTACTGAATTTCAGCTTGCAGATATTTTTACTAAACCACTTGATTTTAACATATTTTCTTTTATATGTGGTGAACTAAATGTTTGTATTATTGATTGATGAGATTTCATGGTTGTTTACTAACCCTTTTTGATGTATGACAAAAAGGGGAAGAAGTATTTGTGGTGGTTTTTATTGGAATATGTTTTGATGAAGACATTTGTGAAGCATTTCATTTGGAGCTCTATTAACGACTATATCAAGAGTTCTGCATGATCAAGACTTCCCAAAGAGAGTTGATATGATGTGTTTTGTAATTGTGAAATAGCATGTCAAAAGCCTTGATGCACACACACATATCATAGATTTATAGTCGACTTATAGTCCCTGTTAGTCGACTAATACCTTTTGTAGTCGACTTTACCAAAGCCATAGTCGACGAATCCTGTGTCTCACTTGATACCAACTCTCTGTTTGTCCATTAGTCTACTTGATAGAATATATAGTCGACTAATAAACCCTTGTAGTCGACTAACCCATTTCCCCTAGTCGACTAATCATTGACCTAGTCGACTTATAAAGTAGTTGCAGTCGACTTGATTCAGTTAACCAGAAACCTGTCACTTGAGCTTATCTTGACTTAGTCAACTAATACCCATTATTAGTCAACTAATCTTTGAAAATTTGCCTAAACTAGTCGACTAACTCAAAAGGCAAGTCGACTATAGGCAGTTTCTGACTGTTGGACAGTTTCTGTTATCTGGTCTTTTGTGCAACGTTTCCCAACGTTTTAAACTTTTGAATTGCACCTAATAACTACCCTAACTAACCCTAGAGTGCAGCTATATATAGGGTTGTTAATCTAAGGAAAATACCAATCCGAATCAAAGGTTTTCTGATCACAAAATTTTGCCAATTCCTGAAAACTGTTCCCACTTCAGTTCTTCACCAAAATACTATTCTCTAGTGAAGTTCTCTGAAGTTTCTCCTATACTAGACCTTGTCCACGTTCACATATTATACCAAGGCTTATAGGAAGTGTTGTAATCCTCAAAGAAATCATTGTACATGGGTGTCTTCTTGGTGTAGAAGAAAGTTGTACAAGGTGGTGTTTGTTCTCTTGGTTGTAAAAGAAGGTGTACATATTTGGCAAAGGGATTTGTCAAGTGGTGTGCATGGTGTTGATTTTGGGTATACAAAGTCAAGAATAAAGGAAAATCTCAAGCGGGTGGCTTGGGGACTGGATGTAGGTCACGAGGACCAAACCAGGATAAATCTCTTGTGTTTGCATTTGTCTAACTTTTCTGAGATTTACTTTTCCTTTATTGCAAGTTTCATTATTTATTTATCTTTAATCCTTCTTTGTTTTAGTATATGTGTTGACTTTGTATTTTAGATCCACAAGTGATATCATAGCAGGTTCAAGAATTGGTATCATATCGGGACCAACAATTGGTATTAGAGCCCTGCATACCTAGTCAACATCAAGCAAGGACGGCAACGGAGTTCCCTTCGTCACAATTCAAAGAAGGACATTCTACACCACGTCCACCGCTATTTGACGGATCCAACTACAACTATTGGAAGTATAGAATGAAGATCTACTTACAATCGCTCAACTACGAACTTTGGAACATCATAGAAGCACCGTACACCAAACTGGCTACCCACTACAACGCTTGGAGTGATGATCAAAAGAGGAATGCGAACCTTGACGCCAAAGAGATGAATGCCTTGTTCTATGCCTTAACCAAAGAAGAGTTCAACCGTGTGTCAACAGCTACTTCTGCAAATCAAATATGGCATACTCTTCAGGTAACACACGAAGGCACAAATAAAGTTAAAGAATCTAAGATATCTGTTCTTGTCCACATGTTTGAATTATTCAAAATGGAGGAGAATAAAATCATATCAGAAATGGTTACAAGATTCACTGACATTACCAATTCCTTAGAATCCCTTGGAAAGGAATACACACAAGTCGAAAAAGTTCGCAAGATCCTTCGTGCACTCACACCAGAATAGGAGAAGAAGACAACCGCAATTGAAGAAGCCAATGATCTCTCAACTATGTCGTTAGAAAACCTTATTGGTAATCTAATGGCATATGAAGTGCAATTGGAAGAAAGAAAAAAGGATGAACGACAACCTCACTCAAAGAAGAAAGAACTTGCTTTCCATGCATCCTCAGACACGGACGATTTCGATGACGATGAAGAGGAGATGGCAATGCTTTTAAGGAAATTCAGGAGATTCTTAAAGTAAGGTAAATTTAAATGCTTTAATTGTAATAAAACAGGTCATGAAGAAGGATTGTCCTTTGCTAAAAAATAAAGGCAAATTCAAGAGCAAAAAGTTCAGAAAAATGAAAGACTACGAAGCATCATGGGAAAACAGTGATTCCTCTTCCTCTGAAGAAGAAGAAACCACTGAACGTGTCAATCTCTGTTACATGGCACTAGAAGAAGATGAGGTATCATTTACTGAACTTTCAGATGCATTCCATGAATTATTTAATGATCTAAAGAATGAAAAACTGAAAAATAAAGTTTTATCAAAGGAAAATGAAAATCTTTTAAAAAAAAATTCATGTTATGCTTTACAAGTTCTTCTATAAATTCTCAAAAAGATGAGTTTGAAAAAGTAATATCATCTTTGAAAAAGGATAATGAGAAATTTATAAAAGAAAATATTTTTCTTAAAAAGGAAACTATGTCTTTGAATGAAAGGATTTCTATATTGGATAAAGACATGTTAGTTTTCAAAAAGAAATATGAAGATATTTTGAAAAATGTGACTAAGTTCAATCAAGAAAAGAAAAAATTGAATGACTTGTTATCTTTTCAAAAATTGTCACATATTCATTGTGGTATTGGATATATTGAAAAATCTTTATATGTTAGTAATTCATATGATTCTTTTGTGAAAAGAAAATCTAATAATCTTTCAAAAAGAATTAAGAATAAGTTTATATGGATTCCTAAGAATTTAAGCCTAATTGATAAAAATACTTATATTGCATCATACATTCATGATATATGTAATTCATGCAATTATGTGTATACTAACAGGTGGAAACCAAATTTAAAATGGATTTGGTCTCCTAAAGGTTAAATATTTTACTCTTATAATTGGTACCATCTAACGTTTATCTTTCAGGTACCATATAAGAAGTTGATGAGAACATATATATATATATATATATATATATATATATATATATATATATATATATATATATATACATTCTATGATATATTTGTTGCAGGGGGAGAACAAAGTATTTCTATATTTGTTATAACCATTTTCTACAGGGGGAGAAATATAACTTATTTTCTGCAGGGGAGCATTAGTGCACACAAAATGTCATCATCGAAAAGGGGGAGAATGTTGGAACATGTTTTGATGAAGACATTTGTGAAGCATTTCATTTGGAGCTCTATTACACAACTATATCAAGAGTTCTGCATGATCAAGACTTCCCAAAGAGAGTTGATATGATGTGTTTTGTAATTGTGAAATAGCATGTCAAAAGCCTTGATGCACACACACATATCATAGATTTATAGTCGACTTATAGTCCCTGTTAGTTGACTAATACCTTATGTAGTCGACTTTACCAAAGCCATAGTCAACTAATCCTGTATCTCACTTGATACCAACTCTCTATTTGTCCATTAGTCGACTTGACAGAATATATAGTCGACTAATAAACCCTTGTAGTCGACTAACCCATTTCCCTAGTCGACTAATCATTGACCTAGTCGACTTATAAAGTAGTTGCAGTCGACTTGGTTCAGTTAACCAGAAACCTGTCACTTGAGCTTATCTTGACCTAGTCGACTTATACCCATTATTAGTCGACTAATCTTTGGAAATTTGCCTAAACTAGTCGACTAACTCAAAAGGCAAGTCGACTATAGGCAGTTTCTGACTGTTGGACAGTTTCTGTTATCTGGTCTTTTGTGCAACGTTTCCCAACATTTTAAACTTTTGAATTACACCTAATAACTACCCTAACTAACCCTAAAGTGCAGCTATATATAGGGTTGTTAATCTAAGGCAAAATACCAATCCAAATCAAAAGTTTTCTGATCACAAAATTCTGCCAATTCCTGAAAACTGTTCCCACTTCAGTTCTTCATCAAAATATTATTCTCTAATGAAGTTCTCTGAAGTTTCTCCTATACTAGACCTTGTCCAGATTCACATATTGTACCAAGGCTTATAGGAAGTGTTGTAATCCTCAAAAAAATCATTGTACACGGGTGTCTTCTTGGTGTAGAAGAAAGTTGTACAAGGTGGTGTTTGTTCTCTTGGTTGTAAGAGAAGGTGTACACATTTGGCAAAGGGAATTTGTCAAGTGGTGTGCATGGTATTTATTTTGGGTGTACAAAGTCAAGGATAAAGGAAAATCTCAAGCGGGTAGTTTGGGGACTGGATGTAGGTCACGAGGACCGAACCAGGGTAAATCTCTTGTGTTTGCGTTTGTCTAACTTTTCTGAGATTTACTTTTCCTTTATTGCAAGTTTCACCATTTATTTATCTTTAATCCTTCTTTGTTTTAGTATATGTGTTGACTTCGTATTTTAGATCCACAAGTGATATCATAGCAGGTTCAACAATTGGTATCATATCGGGACCAAAAGTTTTATCTCATATGTTTTGTACTACGTTTTGTACAGTTTACCTCATATATGTATATGTTTTATATCTTATACTTGATAATATAGTATCATTTGAGGGGGAGCTTTTACCTCCCTCTTATATTTTGTTTTGTAGCTTATATGTTTTGTCATCATCAAAAAGGGGGAGATTGTTGGCCCAAAGGTTACAATCCCTGAGTTATGTGTTTTGATGATAACAAACCATATAAAAGCTATTTGGTACTAATAGAAGTTCAAGAATGAATTTCAGGTTGGTATAGGTATGGATGGCTCAAGCATGGGACATTAGGCTCTAGCTCTATCACTGCTCAACATCAATTTCAGAGACGCTACTTGTAGACTCATCTTGTAAATAGTTTTTGTTAAAGATTAGTATATATGGTTAAAGCTCAAAAATACACACATCAAAATGCACGTTTTCTAAAGTATGATTTTATTCTCAAATTTTCTAAAATATTTTTTATCAAGTTTTGAACTTATATCTAGTAGCTATGTATGTTTCTTATTTTTCAAAATCTAAACAAAAATATTTCAAAATTTTACATATCTTCAAAAAGATTTCTTCAAAAACTATTTTGGCCAAGGTCGGTTGACCGGGCTATCGACCGTGCCTATACTGGCCAGAACGGTTGAGCGCACGGTCGACCAGAGTTCTGGCAATTGGGGGTGTGCACGTTGTGCACATTCCCGGTCGACCGGTTCCTGTTGCGGTCAACCGACTGTAAGCAGCCAACTCTCGGTTTGGCACGGTCGACCGGGGAGTGCTAACGGTCAGATTTTTGAATCTACCGGTCGACCAGCAGTATGCCAGATTGGCAATTCTGACTGTTTTGTTTTAGTTCTTTTTAAAATATATTTAAATTCAAAATGTGGATAGTTGATTTTGAGGGTCAATTTATTTCTCTTTTATGCTGGTAAAACTATTCTAAGTTTGTTCTTCCTAAAACCTATATAAAGAGGTCATTAGTGTTGAGTTCATTACAACAACAATTTTAAAAGATTCAAAGTTTTGTGCTTACTTGAGAAAAAATTTTATTTCAGTTTTTGTCCTTTTATTCTCTGAAATTCTCTTTAAGTTTTGGTTCTGAAAATCTCTCTTCTATTTTTAAACTTCACTTACAAAATTTTGAGCTTCAATCTTATATATTATTTGTTGGCCCAAGGTTACAATCACCCGTCTTTAGTGTGTTTTGATGATTACAAAACATATTAGTTATTTGTACTAATATTATTTGTTGTTTAAGTGTGTTTCAGTTTTTTTATCTTGCATAGGTGTTTTCTTCCCTAAAGGAAGGTGACTTGGACTCAAGATAACTTAAATTGGGCTCAAGATGCAAAATTGAAGATCAAGTGGAGAAAGCTCCTCTTGAAGCCTTGAAGTCCTTAGAACTTTGTAAGAATAGAATGTTAAAGTTTGAGTATATGATATTTGGCTCTAGGATACACACACACATTTTTCCTTACAAAATTCTATGTTTTAAAAATGTTTGTTTCTAAGTTTTATGCCTAAATTTATATATACATGTATCCAAACTTGTTGAATATCTTGTTTAAAACATGTGTATAGACTATTTTTGCATAATACTTAGTTATAAGTATCTCAAAATATTTTTCACAAAAATTCCCAACTTCAAATTCCTGCCAGTTTTTCCCTGTTTCAGGTTGACCGGCCGACCGCCCGGTCGACCGGCGCCTGTGTCAGGACGTGCACGTCTGTCGGTCGACCGGCCCGGTCGACCGACTGTAAGCAGGCCACTCTCTGTTTGTTTCGGTCGACCGCCCGGTCGACCGCACTAAGGAAACTGTGTTTCCTTTGAGGAGACGGTCGACCGGACAGTCGACCGGAGCCCAGCGGCTCTTTGCCAGCAAGGCGACGGTCGACCGGACCGGTCGACCGCCAAGCCTGCTGCTGGCCAACGGCTCTTTCCTCTTTGGGCAAGTCTGAAAATCTGTTTTCTTTTTCTTCTTTATCAGAGTTTTAGAGAGTTGTTGGAGGCCTTTTGCAGGTCAAATTAGGTGTAAAGAAAAGAGTTTTAACCTATTCTCTCCTTATAAATAGAGGGCAATAGGTCTTTGTTATTCACTTAGAAAAATCCTTGGTTTTCATTGTTTTCAAGAGAAAGAGAAAAATTGTTTCAAAGCTTTCATTTCCAACTCTTTTAAAGTTTGTTTTTCAGTTGTGTTTGATTGCCAATATCACTCTACAACTGAAGTTTTCTCACCACACTTCATAGAGCCAAAAGTCCTTTACTCATACTATAGAGAAGTTGTAAAAAGAGTGAGAGTGTTGTAAAAGAGTTTGAGAAAGAGTTTTGTGATCTTGAGGAGATCACTATTGTTCTTGTGATCCTTGTTCTTGTGGAGACAACTCCTAGGTGGAGTTCTTTGTAAGTTGTGAAGCTAAGGGCTTGGGGTCTTCGGTAGACCAAACTTGTAAGGCATCCTCGGTGGATAGTGGAAACCCTTCACGGAGGTGAAGGCGGGGACTAGAGCGGTGGCTCGAACCTCGAAACAAATCATTTGTGTTTGCGATTGCCTTGCGTTATTCTTGCTTACTATTTCTCTTGCTTTATATTGTCTTCAATTATTTGCTTGAGAACTAACCCTTTTCTTTGTGCAATCTTCTCTGTTGTTTTACTTGTGTTGTTGATTGTGTGTAATTCATCATAGCATTTCATTCTTTACTTGTTCGATCATATCTCATACAACACGGTTGCATTGCGCACCTCTAACCCATTTTAAGGGGAATTGGGAGGAAGGAGTTCAGAACCTCTCACGGGGTATTCGGCTCTTAGTCGTGTTTTGAGAGATCGTTGCATCACTCATTCTATTAAGTTTAAAAAGATCATTAGATTAGCAATTACACCTATTCACCCCCCCTCTAGGTGCATTTCAATTGGTATCAGAGCTTGGACTCTAGGATTTGGCTTAACAACCTTAGAGAGATCCTCACATTACTAATCATTTCATTCATACTCATTTAGTAAACATGACCGATGGTATTAAGACACCCCTAAGTTTGATGGACTTAACTTTCCATATGGAAGGTTAAGATGACCGTTTTCTTGCAATCTCTAGGTAGTCGAGTTGCAAAGGCCGTGACCAAACCCTTTAGTGCACCCCCCGGTGATGAATCCACTTGGTCCGAAATAGAGACCAAAGAATTTGATGCCAATGCTAGGGCTCACTATGCACTACTTCAAGCCCTTAATGATGATGACATAGCTAGAGTTATTCATTGCAAGTCCGCATATGAAATTTGGACACATTTACTAGTTACACATGAAGGGACCTCACAAGTGAAGAGGGCTAAGATTGACCTTCTTCGGTCCCAATATGAGAATTTTTGCATGCAAGAAAATGAAACCATAGATGATATGGTTACAAGATTTACAAAGATTACTAATGGACTTTCTTCTCTAGGTGATGCTATTGATAACGATCAAAGAGTAAGAAAGATCATCCGGGCTCTTCCTCCTTCATGGGAAGTAAAAGCAACAACCTTGAAGGAACTCAATGACAAGGAGGAGATGGAGCTAATTGGTCTCATTGGGAACCTCAAAACCCATGAGATGGAGAGGAAAGTAAGGGAGGACATGGATCCTTCCAAGAAGAAGACTATAGCCTTTAAAAGCCAATCCACACACTCCGACGAAGACGATGAAGAAGAAGATGACGAAGAGCTCTCACTTCTTGTGAAGAACGTCCGGAGGATGTACAACAAGGCTAAATTTCAAGGAAGGAAGAGATGGCAAGGAGGCAAAGAAGAAAGAAAGATTATTTGCTTTAGCCAAAGACCGGGACACATAGTGGCGGAGTGTCCGGATAAAGTGAAGCCCTCCACCTCAAAGAAGCCTCACAAGAAGAAGGCAATGAAAGCTACATGGGATTCCGAGAGCGAATCCGAGGAGGAGATTGATACCGCCAACATGTGCTTCATGGCAAACGAAAGCACAAGCAAGGTAACCCCTTCCACTTCTCCTAATGATGAACTTTCTATGGATGAGTTAGGAGAAGCTTTTGTAGAATTATCTCACAACTATGACTTCTTAAGGAAAAAGTATTTAAAAATGAAAAAGGACAATGAATCTCTTAGTCTTCAAGTTGTAAATCTTTCTAAAGAAAATAATGACTTGCATTCTACTTTGGTTTCCACTAAAAATGAATTTGATAAATATAAGACTTCTTGTAAAGGCAAGTCCCCATTTGTTGATACTAATGAGATTACCATGCTTAAGGAAAGAATAGATTCTTTAGGTATTATTTTGAAAAAGTGTAGTGAGTTTGATAAGAAGAAGATAGAGGCCATGTTTCCTAAGAAACAAGCCCCTAAGAAAAATGTTCACCATGCTCATGCTCATGTTCATACCACACAACCTTTACATCGTGGCAAACCCCCAAAGCATGCTCACACTTCACACACTCATCATGCATTCATGTATGGAAGAGTGTTCTCATGTTCACATTGTGGGCGGAAAGGACACTTAGCCAATTTTTGCTATGATAGACTAAGTGCATCTTTTCATAATGTTTGGGTTCGAAACACTAACTTTCAAGGACCCAAGAAAGTTTGGGTACCAAAGTCAACAACTTTGTTAAATGATATAGGTACCTTCCAAAGCCCAACAACGTAGAGGATTGTGGTATCTTGATAGTGGTTGCTCAAGGCACATGACTTGGGATATCAACAACTTTGCAACCCTATCAAGATACCATGAAGGTGGCACCGTCACCTTCGGAGATGACGCCAAGGGTAAAATCATCGGTATTGGTAATGTAAAACTTGGCACATCCCCTTTAATTGAGAATGTAGTTTTAGTTGACGGCCTCAAGCATAATCTCTTGAGTGTTAGTCAATTATGTGATAAAGGTTTTGATGTAGTTTTTGATAATGTTGTTTGTAAAGTAATTGATAGAATTTCTAATGCTTGTGTGTTTTCCGATTTTCGTAAAAGTAATGTTTATATGATAGATATGTTAAATATGTCTTGTAATATTACATGTTTAAAAGCCCTCGATGACGACTCTTGGTTGTGGCATAGAAGATTAGGCCACATTTCTTTTGACCATATATCTAGGCTTAACACAAAGGAAATGGTGAAAGGTATTCCTTATTTGAATTTTGAAAAAGACCGAGTTTGTGACGCATATCATTTGGGAAACAAACTAAGTCTTCTTTCAAGTCAATTAAGGATATCATGACATCACGTCCTTTAGAGTTAATCCACATGGATTTATTTGCCCTACACAAACCAAAACTCTAAGTGGGAATAGATTTGCATTTGTTTTAGTTGATGATTTTTCACGTTTTACTTGGGTTTTCTTTCTTGAGCATAAAAATCAAGCATTTCCGTATTTCCAAACTTTTAAGAAAAGAGTTGAAAAGAAAAAGATGTTTCGATTTTAAGAATAAGAAGTGATAGAGGAGGTGAATTCATTAACCAACCCTTTACCACTTTTTGTGAAGAACATGGAATAAAGCGTGAACTATCTTGTCCTAGAACTCCACAACAAAATGAAGTAGTTGAACGGAAAAATCGAACTTTGCAAGAGATGGCTAGGACAATGCTTAGTGAATATGGTCTACCACATTATTGTGGGCCGAGGCCGTTAATACATCATGCTATATATCAAATCGTGTTTCTTGTGTAAAAATACTACAAAAACCTCTTTTGAAATGTACTTTTCTAGAAAACCAAATGTTTCATATTTCAAGGTTTTTGGATGCAAATGTTTTGTTTTAAATACAAAAGATAATTTAAGAAAATTTGATCCTAAATCTTATGAGGCTATATTTGTGGGTTATTCTAGTACTAGTAAGGCTTATAGAGTCTTCAATAGGTCATCATTGACTATTGAGGAATCTATACATGTTAAGTTTGAGGATCTAACTTGTTTGTTAAGAATGTTGTAGAAATAGATGCTTTGCATGAAGACTTGGAGAAAGTGACCTTGGAGGATACACCTACTATGGGAGACAAGCCAAAGGATGATGAAGGAAGTGAAGCTAAAATACAAGAGGCTCAAGGAAATGAAGATCAAACAAATGGAGAAGAGCCCACTCAACAACTTCCAAAGGATTGGAGATACAATCCACATCATCCCAAGGACCTCGTCATAGGTGATGTATTAAAAGGGGTAACAACTCGCTCTAAACTTCATGACTATTGTGGACATTATGCATTTATTTCTCATGTTGAACCCAAGAACGTCCTCGAAGCCGAGGCCGATTCATATTGGTTGCTAGCTATGCAAGAGGAACTCAATCAATTTGAGCGCAACCAAGTTTGGCACCTTGTTCCTAGGCCCCACGATAGACCAACAATTGGTACTAAGTGGATCTTTAAGAACAAGTTGGATGAATCGGTAACGTTGTTAGGAATAAAGCTAGGTTAGTTGCCCAAGGTTACACTCAAATCGAAGGAATCGATTTTGAAGAAACCTTTGCACCCGTAGCACGGCTTGAAGCCATACGGATGACACTAGCATTTGCCTCATATAAAGATTTTAAATTGTTTCAAATGGATGTTAAAAGTGCTTTCTAAATGGTTTTATTGAAGAGGAAGTGTATGTTGAACAACCCCCCGGGTTTGTTGATCCTACACATCCGGATTTTGTTTTTAAATTAGATAAAGCTCTTTATGGTTAAAACAAGCCCCTAGGGCTTGGTATGAAAGACTTTCTTCATTTTGATTTCAAATGGTTTTAAGAAAGGTAAAATTGACACAACTTTGTTTACAAAACATGTAGATAATGACATACTCATTGTACAAATTTATGTAGATGATATTATTTTGGTTCTACTAATGAATCTCTTTGTCAAGCTTTTGAATCATGCATGAAGGATGAATTTGAAATGTCTATGATGGGGGAGCTCAACTATTTTCTTGGACTCCAAATCAAGCAAAGGAAGGATGGGATCTTCATCAATCAAGCCAAGTACACAAAGGAATTAATCAAAAGGTTTGGGCTTGAAGAATCTAAAGTAAGCAAAACTCCCATGGCAACAACTACCAAGCTTGACAAGGATGAACAAGGTAAAAATGTAGACATTAAACTTTATAGAAGCATGATAGGTAGTTTATTGTATTTGACGGCTAGTAGGCCGGATATTATGTTTTCCGTTTGTCTTTGTGCACGTTTTCAATCCTGTCCTAAAGAATCTCACATAATTGCGGTTAAACGCATAATTAGATACCTAAAGGGCACTATTGAAATGGGTTTTGTAATACCCATAGTTAGTAATACTGTATTTTTATTTTCCTAAAGTATTTATTTTAAATTTACAAATTATTTTTTTTAATCAACTTAATTTAATATTTTCTTTCTTGTGATTATTACTATTATTAAATATGAAATTATTTTTAAGATAATGAACGGTATTTTAGCTTTAAATATTATTACCATTTTTAATTATCGACATTTTTAGTTACTTATTTCTATTAGTTTTATACTTACCATTATTATTATTATTATTCTATTATGATTATTATTTATTGTAATTACTATTAGTGTTATCCTATTTTTATTGTCGGTGTTTATTATTATTATTAGTGTTAGTATTATTTTATTTATCTATTCTAATAGTTGTACTATATTGGTTGTGATAGTGATTAATTCTATTATTAATACATTTGATATTATTTATTTTAATTTAGTGCTGCTATTATTGTTGTCATTATTATTATTAATTAGGATTATTATTATTACTTGGTAATAATTACCATTACTAGTTAAGGTTATTGTTATTATTTATTATTTTTAGTAAGAGTTATTGAATTTATTATTAGTACTATTTTGTATTTATTACTATTATGACTACTACTATTATTATGACTTGAATGTTTATATTTTTAGTAATAGCATTATTTCCTTTCCCTTGTATCCTTGACTCTACCCATACCCGTTATCTATCCATACCCACTTCTATTCCTTGATTCCATAACCCATTACTCGTTATCCTCTTTTACACCCAATACACAAGATCCTACCCGTTAATCCGAACACCCTTTACCCATTTGGATCCTAACCCATTAGACCCACAAAACCCAATACCCACTATAAAAATCCCCCCATATATAAACTTATTATATATCTCCTAATCCCAAAACCAAAACCTAAATCTATCTATTTCTCTTCTCACAGCCGCCCAATCTCCACGCCCCCACCTTGCCCACCTTGGCCTCCACGAGCACACGCAGCCAAGAACCACCAGCCCAGGCCGGCCTCCTCCCTCCTTTGCACTGCCGTTTCCAACGAGGCCAACACCCTTTGCCCTTTGGTCGTGGCCGCAAGCTTCCCACGGCAACACTAGCCGAGCCATCCACCTTCCGCCTGGCTTCCCTCCGGCAGCCCGTATTCTCTCCGGCAAGCCGTCGAAGGCCTCCGTGGACTCCACCGACGCATCGGAGCCCCCGTATACATGAGCCATCTCCTGCTGTGAGTTCAACACAATCCCGTTCAGTTTGCATTCTGAATTTCTAGATCCGTGAATTTACTGCGCAATTTGTTGGTTCGTTTGATCTCATGCTTGTCTAGAAATGGATCTAAGGCTCAATTGGACAATTGGGAATTATGATGTATCTCTTGCTGCTTGTTTCTTGATGATCCTAGGCCAATGTGGCGTCGAATGTTGTTTCTTCCCTGTTTCTTTTAGGTTTTAATAATAGTAGTGTAAGTAATTCATCATGTTAGTTCAAGAATTTTGGAATGCATGGGTGTTAGTATTAAATACACATATATAGATATATATATAGATATATGTGCATATTAATTCATGTATTTATGTGTTTAATTTCATGTGCGGCAAAATCCTACTCTGAGTCATTTTCGGGCTCTCCGCGGGATGCCGTTGATCGACGTCGGTGAGCGCGAACGCACCCCACGCCCTTCACGGCGAGTTGCTCTATCCAACGACACCCTCCGCGATCCCGGACGCCTCCGTCGGAGCCTCCGTCGGTGCGCCGCAAATCACCACATTATTAGGTGAGTTACTTTCCTTCTCCCACTTCATTTCTCTTCCATTTCATGTTAATTATATATTATGTGTTTTATATAATGTGTGGTAATGTATCTTAACTTATATGCATGGTTACTATTTATTTATGTGGATGGGTGGTCATTTAATTTAATTGAGTGTAGGTTATTTAATTAAGTACATGCATGTATGTATATATATATTAGTAAAATGCATGGGTGGAATTTAATTAATGAATAGATGTTTATAATTAATAGTAGGTATTTATTGATGTGTGCGTGAGTGTCTTTACATGTTTAGATGCATGCATGTGTATGCATGATATATGGAATGCATGTATGTTGATTAATTAATATATAGATATTTATAATTAATAATAGGTATTTATTAATTTGGATATTTATGCATGGTATATATTTATGCATGAATTTATTCTTTAATCATTCATGTGTATATTTAGTGATTAATAGATGGGACTTAATTAAATTGGATATGTTTACATTAAATTAATTAATGTATAGGTATATTTATTAATTGGACATGTATGTATGTGCATGCTTGTTTTATGTACGTGTACGCGTATATGTCGTATGCACGTGTGGATGTTTAGCGTGTATTTATAATTATTTGTATGTATTGGTTGCGTGTTACAGCATTTTGGATTTGTTTGGTGAGATCTGGACCAGCAGCCCAGGAAGGAGAGCAGCGACACGGCAATCCAGAACCAGCGCAAATGACGGGCGAGCAGCGCGTTCTCCTGATCCACTCCAGGTCGTCATCGGAGACTGGCACGGTGGCCTTCTCCAGCACCTTGACTACCTTCCCATGCAGTCCAACAGCGAAGAGCGGCACCACAGTGACCGTAACGGCGACTCGCCCGGCGACGACCAGATTCCCCAATGTGAGTGTCTCTCTCTCTTTCTCTCTCTTTATTTATTAAATGATCGCAGATATTATTTTATATGTGATGTAAATTGTTGAGTAGATTTCTTAGATTACATGTTTATGTGTAGAGATCGCCGAGCATGAAGGTGGACGGTCATCTCCCGTTTATTTTACATATTGGATGTATAGGGACATGATATGCATAATTCTTGATACATGTTAGAACCCCCATGTTTGTCCTATGTATATCTAGAGTATTGTCGTAGACATATCAGGATGTAGCATGAGGGTATTTGAGATGGATATTGGTGGTAATGACTTGATCTAATAAAGAACTTAGATGCATGTATATGTTGTGATACCGAGTATTGGGATATCATGTTTGATCTTAATAGAAATGTGAATTCTTGAGGATTTGAGATTTAGAGTTGTATGTTAGAGTGAGGGGATTAGTGCTGATATTGATATATGTTGGAATGACAATTATTATATCAAATTCATTGATGTATATTGATACTTGACGATCATGTAACTGTGGGAATGTAAGTTAGATAGGATGACTTTGGATTGATCTGGGACTTATGCTATTTACATTGTATGATGATCAGTAATTAGACCTGACTTTATTAGTGAGTATTGAGGACATATCAGATATGACTGGATTAGTTGAGTTGTGACTTAAATTGATCTTGAGTTAGAGGTTACCCAGGATCTATATTCCTTTTTATTGGAGCCTGTCTTGTATTGTGGTGAGATTGACGTTGCAGGCATTTGGGATCTGTTAGATGCTATGTTGTTGATGTTGATTATCAAGAGTAGATATTCTAGATTACTTATTGAGGATGTTGACTGTTTAGATATAATTCAATATGTATTGACTTGTTGATCTCAAGGACATACCATATACTTCATGATTGGTTATTGATTATTTCAGTTAACAGAGATGACTTATTATGATGGTGATCTACATCTTGGAGTTTGATAATAGTTATTATTTGATCTCAGTTGTTGAGGGTATAGGATTAGAACATATTGGTGTTGAGGAGAGGACTAATTACAGATTCATTGATATGATAGTCACCGTTTTGGATTGCACTGATACGGACCGATACTTAGTGATTCATGAGAATTGTATTGAGACTATAAGTTGATGGATTAGTTATTGATATCTCTTTAACATGGATGGATGAGATTATGGTCAGCTTTAGTTGAGACTGTTTATTGAGCAGTAGCTAGACTGTTACTGTTATTTTATCCATGTTATTGAAGTTACTGGGAAAATGATTGTTTGACCGTAACCACGGTACAGTCCTATTGTTCATCGTATACACGGTTACTGCTACTGTTACTGTTACTGTTACTGATATTGTTCACCGTGTATACGATTACTGATTGACTGTTACTGTACTGTTATTGTTACTGTCACCGTATCGTCCCAGTGTTCTAGATAATATGGACATTGACTGGTTTAACTGAATTGAATGAATAATAATGTAAATGGACAACTTACACGGGATTGGGGAAATTGATGGAGGAGACAGCGTCTGTATTTTGGGTGGACCTAGGATACAGGTTGCGCAGCCGACTGAGGGTTCCACTGCAGGGTTCCTGGGGGATGACTGACATCCCATCTGTTACTGTTACTGTTCCACTGTTTCACAGTGAGATTACTGTTACTGTTACTGAGTACCTAGCGGTACGGCCTGGTTCAGCGCCAGGAAACTGAGGCCGTGGTCCCGGGTATGTACGGGACCCACCTAAAACATGGACAATGTCTCCAACCAATCAGTTTCAATAACTTAGGACCCTGATTGACACATGTAGTAGGCGTAGTATGGGATGCGTCTATTACAGGTGGCAATTGGTGTTCGCTGACATAATAAATGATAATAAACTGTTATAATGTATTGTGACTGACTATAATCATTTGACTGTGTATATGTATGCTATGATAGGAATATGATTGTAACCATGACCAGATTTAGATACCAACCTAGTGACATGTGATAGATTACACGCCTTGACATTGATTGCATATTTACAGTTGTGCCAGTTATATTCTACCTTTATTCATGTCATTATCATGTATATTACTGTTCAGCTATTTATCTTGTTATTTAGCCTTTTCTATTTACTGTTGCTCTTACTACTATTTATGCACATTGTTTCTTCTGCACGAGTTCTTTCCCCTTTACACACACACTCATTATGGTCGCGTTCTGACGACCCTGGATTTGCACGTCCAGATATTGGACGATTGTTTCTAATGTGCAGGGTTCGACGAGACCGTACGCCTTGCGAGGAGCTTGGGTCCTCTCCCTTTGATTCTGGTATACTTGCATTTTTTCTTGTTATTATTCTTTGTTTCCTATATATCACCTTTGAGTTCTGTTCAGCTGCCATTTTCTTCCTGTTATTTATTGCTATCATGTGTAGTCTTATATGTATTATTGCAGTGGTCCTTGATTATTATAGTTCTGATTATAACTTGTTCAGGTTACAATTTAGGCTTAGCGTATATACGTGGGGTATTTTCCCTCGCGTATATGCGTCGCCATAACGTCTCCGTATCCTTAGGATCGGGGCGTTACAGGTTTGTGGTATCCGAAAAACCGGCCAATTTTCAATGACGAGTTTTTGGATGCCGACTATGCGGGTTGTAGGGTAGATAGGAAGAGCACAAGTGGAACATGTCAATTCTTAGTAATTGTCTTGTATCTTGGTCTTCCAAAAAGCAAAATTCGGTAGCCCTTTCAACCGCCGAGGCGGAGTATGTTGCAGCCGGAGCTTGTTGTGCACAAGTTCTTTGGATGAAGCATACTCTCCTTGACTATGATTTACACTTTGATCATGTTAAAATATTTTGTGATAATACTAGTACTATTCACATGACAAAGAATGCAAATCAACATAGTAAAAACCAAACACATTGACATTAGGTATCACTTTCTTAGAGATCATTATTAGAAAGGTGATATTGATATTGATTATGTTTCTACCGATTTTCAACTTGCCGATATTTTTACTAAACCTCTAGATTATGCTAGATTTTCATTTATTTGTGGTGAGTTGAATGTTTGCGTGATAGATTCTTAAAAATATTTCTATTTTGGTGTTTTGTTTGTTTTGATTTTAACCCTTTTTGATGTATGACAAAAAGGGGGAGAAAAGAAATAAGTTTGCTTATAGTTTGAGTTTTGTTTATTTACTTGAGTTTTGGGAGAAAAAGATTAAAACTATAAGTTTAAGAGAAAAGTATAAGTTTAATTGGTATATAAGATTAAGTTTGATTTCAACTGGTATTTAAGTTTTTGACAAAAATATTGTGTTTTCAATGTTTTCAATGCTTCATGTATCTCACTCATAGTTATTTTTTTACATAACATTGTTTGAGGGGGAGCTTTCCAAGCTCTTCTTCCTTTATTTGTTTAAATAACTTATATGTTTTGTCATCATCAAAAAAGGGGGAGATTGTTGGCCCAAGGTTACAATCACCCGTCTTTAGTGTGTTTTGATGATTACAAAACATATTAGTTATTTGTACTAATATTATTTGTTGTTTAAGTGTGTTTCAGGTTTTTTTATCTTGCATAGGTGTTTTCTTCCCTAAAGGAAGGTGACTTGGACTCAAGATAACTCAAATTGGGCTCAAGATGCAAAATTGAAGATCAAGTGGAGAAAGCCCCTCTTGAAGCCTTGAAGTCCTTAGAACTTTGTAAGAATAGAATGTTAAAGTTTGAGTATATGATATTTGGCTCTAGGATACACACACACATTTTTCCTTACAAATTCTATGTTTAAAAATGTTTGTTTCTAAGTTTTATGCCTAAGTTTATATATACATGTATCCAAACTTGTTGAATATCTTGTTTAAAACATGTGTATAGACTATTTTTGCATAATACTTAGTTATAAGTATCTCAAAATATGTTTTCACAAAAATTCCCAACTTCAAATTCCTGCCAGTTTTTCCCTGTTTCAGGTTGACCGGCCGACCGCCCGGTCGACCGGCGCCTGTGTCAGGACGTGCACGTTTGTGCACGTCTGTCGGTCGACCGGCCCGGTCGACCGACTGTAAGCAGGCCACTTTCGGTTTGTTTCGGTCGACCGCCCGGTCGACCGCACTAAGGAAACTGTGTTTTCTTTGAGGAGACGGTCGACCGGACAGTCGACCGGAGCCCAACGGCTCTTTGCCAGCAAGGCGACGGTCGACCGGACCGGTCGACCGCCAAGCCTGCTGCTGGCCAACGGCTCTTTCCTCTTTGGGCAAGTCTGAAGATCTGTTTTCTTTTTCTTCTTTATCAGAGTTTTAGAGAGTTGTTGGAGGCCTTTTGCAGGTCAAATTAGGTGTAAAGAAAAGAGTTTTAACCTATTCTCTCCTTATAAATAGAGGGCAATAGGTCTTTGTTATTCACTTAGAAAAATCCTTGGTTTTCATTGTTTTCAAGAGAAAGAAAAAAATGTTTCAAAGCTTTCATTTCCAACTCTTTTAAAGTTTGTTTTTCAGTTGTGTTTGATTGCCAATATCACTCTACAACTGAAGTTTTCTCACCACACTTCATAGAGCAAAAGTCCTTTACTCATACTATAGAGAAGTTGTAAAAAGAGTGAGAGTGTTGTAAAAGAGTTTGAGAAAGAGTTTTGTGATCTTGAGGAGTTCACTATTGTTCTTGTGATCCTTGTTCTTGTGGAGACAACTCCTAGGTGGAGTTCTTTGTAAGTTGTGAAGCTAAGGGCTTGGGGTCTTCGGTAGACCAAACTTGTAAGGCATCCTCGGTGGATAGTAGAAACCCTTCACGGAGGTGAAGGCGGGGACTAGAGCGGTGGCTCGAACCTCGAAACAAATCATTTGTGTTTGCGATTGCCTTGCGTTATTCTTGCTTACTATTTCTCTTGCTTTATATTGTCTCAATTATTGCTTGAGAACTAACCTTTTCTTTGTGCAATCTTCTCTTGTTTGTTTTACTTGTGTTGTTGATTGGTGTAATTCATCATAGCATTTCATTCTTTACTTGTTCGATCATATCTCATACAACACGGTTGCATTGCGCACCTCTAACCCATTTTTAAGGGGAATTGGGAGGAAGGAGTTCAGAACCTCTCACGGGGTATTCGGCTCTTAGTCGTGTTTTGAGAGATCGTTGCATCACTCATTCTATTAAGTTTAAAAAGATCATTAGATTAGCAATTACACCTATTCACCCCCCTCTAGGTGCATTTCATTATTCTCTAAAGAAGTGTTTTCAAGAGAGAGTTTGTGGTCTTTTGATCACCCAGTGCTTATTGTATTGTTGCTATGTTACCTCTGAACTAGTGGACTGTGTTGGTGAAATGTTCTAGTGGATTGAAAATCCTTCACGGTGGTGAAGGCGGGACGTGTAGAGCGGTGACTCGAACCTCGAAACAAATCTCTTTGTTTGCGATTGATTTACTTATCTATCTTATCTACTTTTTATTCATTCTTTTATTGTCGATCTATACTCTTACAATAAGATTGCATTGAGCACCTCAAACTCTTATTTAGAGGACTCACGAGGAAGAAGTTCAGAATCCTTCATGGGGTATACGACTTCTAATCTTGCTTTGATTGATCATTTGTATCATCTCATTTTTATTTTACATTGAATATTGAATTGATTAGTCTTACACCTATTCACCCCCCTCTAGGTGTAATTTCAACATCTACCACTTGTTTTGGTGGTTTGAGGTTATTGGTCGGTTGGAGAAAATTGTTTATGCATATACCGTTATAATTCTATATTATTCGTATGTATAGATGGGTTGCATAGAGCTTGATTGATATATCTTATTCATATACTTTTATTGATGACTCTAACTAATATGTCACATTTTGATATATACA
This sequence comes from Agave tequilana, assembly GCA_038442645.1. Taxonomy (NCBI): domain Eukaryota; kingdom Viridiplantae; phylum Streptophyta; class Magnoliopsida; order Asparagales; family Asparagaceae; genus Agave; species Agave tequilana. Next base: position 4,531 of record JAVJIF010016188.1, on the reverse strand, counting down.
TGTGTTAGGGGGAGCTTCACTTGAAGTCTTCCCAAATTATTTGTGATAAATCCATGTATTTTGTCATCATTAAAAAGAGGGAGATTGTTGGCCCAAAGGCCGTTAGCTCTAATTTTGATGATAAGAAAACATATGTAGTTATATTTTTAATAATTTTGTTAATAAAATTTCAGGTTAGCTATTTGTTGCATTTCGGCTCCATCACAAGACTCACACATTTGGAAGCCAAGAAGATGTAGATTTTAGAGCCTAAGCACATAGAAGAGCTTAAGGATCAAGTATATTAGAAAAGACTATATCAAGATTTGTATTTTTACTTTTTGTATTTTAGATAGGATTTATAATGTTTGTTAAAACTAAGATGATATAGGTTGATAGCTTTTATGATTGACACACACACACACACACACACACACACACACACATTTCAAACTCCTATGTGTTTTAAAAAAAAGTTCATAACTATTCTCTTTATTATTTCAAAATCGAGTTTCGGAAAAAACGAGTTTCAGAAAAATCAGATTTTCGATTTAGAAAAGTGTTTTTACAAAATATAGTTCTAACTCTGTTTTGTGTTGATCCATGATCATACACTAGTTCTACAAGTCCCTAGAACTCTATTTTATTGATGGGAGATTCTGTCTCCTCGTTTAAATAACCGCAAGTGCACGGTCGTTCGATGTAGAACTTGAGGTCGGTCCACAGAGACAGGTGGTTCTTTTGGTTTCAACACTTCTAACGAATTGATCAAAAATTTTATGGTTTGTGAATTATGTGAACTAATTAAAATAAAAGAAAAGTCAAGCACCTAGGATCGAATCCCCTAAACTAGCATCAAGCGGTCAATTTGATCTCCATATCAGTTTGTATTACACACCAAATCTCTATGTCTAAGAGGCACATTAATTCTGAACACTAGATTTAAGCACAAGCTATTATCCTGTTATATAGTCCATCAAAGATAATTAACTAATTAAACAATTGACATCAAGGCAATAAAGCTCTAAGTATGAACCATTAACCCCCGATACATATCCTGTCAAAAATCCAGTTATTCTAGAAATTAATTTCCTAAAAGTTATAAGTCAATTGGTGTGCATACAGTCATAAATAGGAGAATGACTCGGTCCACAAGAATTAAGTCTAGGTTCATTTCTCCTAAGCGCTTGCAATAAATTAGCTACTCATGATAAAACTAACACTAAACTAAATTAATTAAATCAGTTTAAAATTATCTAAATTTAATTAAATAATTAATTGAAACTCTAATAATTAAACTAATGAAACTAACTAAAAAATAAATAAAAAAACAATTAAAACCTTACCTTGCAGTGGCCGGCTGAGGCCACCTGCGGGGTGAGAGGGGCCTGCCTTCTCCCAACAGTGGGCGCCAAGGCACCTGTGCTCCAATCAAACGGCGCCACGTAGGCATTGGTCTTCACACAGCAAGGTGCCAAGGGCCTTGCCTGCGGCCTTGCTGGTCCTGTCCTGTGAGCAAAGAGAGGGGCAAGTGCCTCTCTCTTTTGCCTTTTCCTCTCTTTTTTTTTTTTTGATCTGGTGATGGGCGGCTGTGCCTCTCTTCTTTCTCTCTCTGTTTTTTTTTCCTTTTTGATGATAGAAGAGTTGTTGTGATGCAGGGAGATCGGAGATAGGCTTTGATGAATCACTCGAAACAAAATAAGAACTGAACGAGAATTTTATGCAGAGAGAAAAAAAATAAAAGCCTCAAAATTTCAGATCTAAAAAATGTACGTACCGGTGAAAAGAAAAAAAATCCCATCTCAAAACCTAGCCTTGGCTATTTATAGGCTTAGGGTTTTGATTATTTTACATAAAAGTCCAAAACAGTTACAAAATTACAAGGAGAATTATTAAATTATTTTGCACTTTTACATCTCTATCCATTTTGCGTTTAAGCCCCTGACTTTTGCAAATTGCATTTTTTCCCAACTGGCCTCGAACTCTTCCGAGTTGATCGTAAATTTCTTTGATCTCAGTTTTAGACGTTGATCCCAGCAATGTCAAATCCTATCTCGCCTTCAACTCCTTTTAATGCGCTTTACGGTCCCGAAAGAGTCTTTTGTGGTCCAGTCTTCTCCTATTAACTTTGTCTGCAAAATAGACTAAAAATACCCGAGTAGCATTATTTATAAACAAATGAAATAAATATGGGTATGAAAATGTGACAAAATCATGCTGATCAAATACCCCCACACCTATCTTTTGCTAGTCCTCGAGCAAAATTATAAAAAGAAAAGAAAAAACTAAATTATTCTAACTCACTTTCGTAGGAATCACGGTTGCACTTAGCATGTGAAACAAGCCGTTAAACCCCTAGGTTACCCTAGAGGATGAGTTTGTCTCGTGAGGATTTTCAGTGGATTACACCCACAAAATCCAAGAAAGTTAGAGATAAGAAATAAATAAAAGTAAAATAAAGATAACCGAAAATCAAGAAAAGGAAAAAAATTCAATTTTTTTTTTGTTAGCTAGTTAGTAAGATCATCAATTTCCAAGAGTTTCATTTTCAAGTAAAACCTCAATTCAAGAAATTATATTGGCTATAAAATAAAGTCTCAAATCCAAAACTTTACACCACCTGTCCTAAGTTTCAGATCCTATGTACCCCGTGATCGTGATGTAGTTCTTAAGCTTGGGAATATTTAATTACAACTTTTATACTTTTTTTTCTTTTTTTTCTTTTTGTTTCTTTTTTTTTTTAACTATCTTTCGCGTAGATACCGAGGCTTCCTGAGGCCAAGATACCTAACTAATTGATAATCAAAATTATTATATTTTTATAGTGTCTTGTCCTATTAGGCTTTCTCAGCTACCCATATAGCGCGCTTGGGGTCAATGCTCCCAAACCAGATGGTCTTAGGGCAATAAGTGTAAAAACACTCCTACGGACTTAGTCACTCAAGCAACTGAGGCCACAAGACAAGACTTATTAATATTTATTTTACTATATATAATAATTTTTTTTTCTTCTTTTTTTTTCTTCTTTTTTTTTCGGTTGTAATCAATATCCAAAGCCTATAAACTAATAGTGTAAGTGTTGTTGGGTACATAATCACTTTGACTAAGTTTAGATGTATGTCCGTTTTAGATTCTAATCTTTATTTTAAAACTTTATAACTCTTTCATCTTGATTTTACCCTTAAAATCCACTCATGGATACTAAATCACTCACATACTAGCTAATTATTTGCAGAAAATTTTCAAATTTTTCACAATTTTTTTTTTAAGACTCTAAATAAAGAAAGAAAAGAGAAATAAAGTGAAAACTCTAAAACTAAAACAAAACCAAAAAGACTCCTAAAACAAAAGAAATATGAATCTCCCCCCCACATCTAAACTGTGCCATGTCCTCATGCATATACTTGAATACAGAGATAGAATGAACATAGCATGTAATTTACATATCCAAAACACGCACACAATCATGATGACCATATACTCCAAGCATACAAAAGATATAAAAATATGAACAGTATGCTAGAATTAGAAATACTCACAGTGCACATAGGAAATCAAGTTGTCGAATCAACGAAAATTCTCCATGTGTGTGGTGGATGCCTCCTTTGCTTATCCTGTATCACTTGTAATAAACTCGGCACATAGGTTAAAGAATGAGATAAATCAAAGACTCACTAAAACTGACTCAACTAACTAAAAGAGAAATAAAAAGACTCAAAAACTAAAAGGAAAATAAAACAAATATATACATATGCACAACTCCACGTTTTCCGCACATCTAGTTTAAACTATGTCGGTTCCTCCCCTTTGATCTTTTTCCACTCTCAAAGTGGGTTTCCTTCATCGACTTTACTTGTAAATTAGAACCCTTTATCATTTCAGCACAACCTCCTTTAAACTTGATCATCACACTCTTTTTCTTTATCCTCTTCCTCACATAGCTCGTCAAAACTTTGGTGAGTACACCCAACAAAGTCTGAATCCATATGATCATCCTCGAATTCATTTGATCGACTTTGAATCATATTTACTTCAAAGAATTCAGTGATGGCTCACTTTTTTGCCCTTCAAGGCTGAAGATATTCAGATCAACTGTCATATTTTCAAATGTGAGATTTCATTAAATCGCTACGACAGTTGATCAAAAGCATTCGAAGTTGCTAGGAAGGGTCTACCCAAAATCACAGGAATCTGCCCTCTGGGTTCTCTACCGGTGCAGTTTCAAGGACGACAAAATCAACTGGAAAGATAAATTCACCGACCTTAATTAGCACATCAGCAATCTCTCCTAATGGAACTTTAACTGACCTGTCAGATATTGTAGAGTGACTTGTGGGCTTCAACTCAACCCACCCCCTAACTGCTTGTAAACCGAGTAAGGAAGCAAATTTACACTTGCCCCTAAGTCTAATAGCGCCTTGTCATAACGGTGTTCAATTGTACAGGAAATAGTTGGACATCCAGGGTCCTTATATTTTACTGGAATGCTATTCTGGATTATTCCACTGATATTTGCTGTTAGAAAGACCTTCTTCGGTGTTTGATGTGCTCT
>JAVJIF010016187.1:0-117355 GCA_038442645.1 Agave tequilana | reverse complement strand
GCCACGTTTTCTGATGGTGGATTGGAAGTGGATCCAATGCCAACATCCCACTTGCAGCCCATTGTTTTACATTGGGAGTTAAATCATATTGAAAATTCTGATATTTCAGAGTCTGGATTAAGGGCTTGGTGTAAAGTTAGAGTTGGTCCCACACAGTTTTTTTCCTAAATTTGTTTGATTGTCTTAGAAAATAGAGACAGAAAATCCTCAGTTTTTCCATCTCGTGTATCTTCATTCACAAAAATTGTATACCAAAAAAAAAAGCTTCAAGTTCAAAATATACAAGAAAACTGTAAAGACGCGGCTCATACTCTTTTTAATTTCATTTTACAATATGCCAACAGACCTTAAAAGTATTTGAAAACTAGAATTTTTTCTGAATTAGCTTTGTTTGTCTCCTTCCTACTTATGAATAGAATTTGCACATTCTAAATCCAAAAATTGTACTCCTACCTTTATCATAAGTTTAGAGAATAATAAATTATTTTTTGCATGAATAATTTCTTTTGTCTTGTCAGCAAAGTTATAAGCAAACGTAAAACAACAGTTTTGGATTGGTACTCAACCATAAGTTCCGATAAAAAAAAATATATTATATTATATGATAAATAAGACATGATTATGACAAACTTTTATATAACTTATATAGCAATCAGGTGTTTCATAATGGTGTTCAACCAAAAAAAAAAATAATAATAACAATAATGTCTCTAAGGTTCAATTTCAGCATGGGTTTAATTCACACCAGAAGATCAGAGGGCAGTGGCGATCACTCTCGTAGATTTCTGACACTTGTAAATGCATGTAAATTAAAAATAGACATATACAGAGCTTTTGTAATAGGTGAATTAGCTAAAAATTTCAAATAATGTAAATACATGAAATATTTTCTAAAGAAAAGCAAAAAGTATGAGGAATACATGAAAATGATTTTTGATGCCATGCAAATCAATGCCAAAAATGAGAACTTCCCTGGGTTTGGTTTATAATGGCAAAGAGTAATTCAACAGTTTTTCAAGTTTAACCACCTGTTTCAGCAACCTTTTCTCTAATAGAAGCCAAAATAAAATACTATACAATATTAAATGTGATATATACTTAGGATTTCGTGTTTTCATCTCCTATATTAATACTTGACTTGTCATAAATTCACTAAATTTCCAACATGAATCACGCTCTATAAACGCCTTTAGCATCGTTGTGTTGTGGTTTGTTATTATTATATGTTATGTTTTTTATTATTATTTTTTAACATAGACGAGACTTCACTTAAGACCATGTTTGTTTTCATAACTTAAACTTCGAATTCTGCTCAAACTTCAAATCAAGCAAACTCTGTTGCATTCACTGTAACCTACAGTAAATCTGTCACGATTCTAACCATTTTCCCTCATCCGGAGAAGAAACCAACAGCTCAACTATAACTCTACTGTAGCTGTATTTTTGTAATGATTCGTATCAATTTCTCTCAACTAAAAACACAACCAAACATACTACTTGATAACCTACAAGCTCCAATCCTCTAACTTGCAAAACAAACAGCCCCTACTCTTGCAACCGACACACATGTTGTTTTCAGTTCACACACAATGGACAATGACAATGAGCATTACTCTCATGTGAAGCAATCTCAATTGTCACCTCAGAACTGCAAGCTTAGCTTGTTTGTCTTGTAAGAAGTAGAATGATTAGAACGAATCTTCTTCTTTAGACATTCACCACCTTTCATTGCATTTCAGTCTTCTCTGCTTGCTTGATGGCTTGCCTCCCTCGCATGGAGAGTTTACATACTTCAAAACCACACCCTTGCTTGCCTTTTAAGCCCTGGAGTTTGTCATTCATGTGAGCTTCTCTCTGATGTCTTGCAGCATTTATGTGCGAAGACTTCGAATCAGAGGCTTGAGATGCGTTATAAACTGAAGAGCATGGACACACAATATATGGCTTTTGAAGTTGTGAACGTCAAAAATGAGAGAGTGAAATACTAATATACTGCGGGTGTTGGTGGGGAGAGGACAGACACAGAATAAGTTTCTATATGAGTCACGGGGAAAAAACCTCTTTTCGATCGGTTTTGAATATGAAACCATTCTGAGAACTGAACTCGGGACCTCTCACGCCTAAGCGAGAATCATGCACTAAATTAAATATCCTTCGTTGATGAATGTTTTAGTATAAATATTAAAACCATGCGTTTGCTTGGGTGCCTTGAAGGTAGGGACTAAGAGTGCTACCGTGAATTGAGTTAAAGTTTGGATTGCTCTGGGAGAAATTTTATTTTTTAGTTGTTTGGTTGAAACTAGGTTTGGTTCTAGTTAAAGTTAAAACCCCGGGGGGGGGGGTTGAGATAGGCCAATTCCAACTTTTTTTTTATGGAATTAGTAATTCTTGACTTTGGAGAATTTGGTAGATTTCGAGGTGCTTTTGACAGTGGCATTAGACTAAATGCATTTTCCTAACTATTATCATTTTTTGATTATTTGGCAAGAATTAGTAATTAGCTTAGTTCTTGATCTAACTCTTTTTTTTTTTTTTTTTATTGACAAAAGACTTACCTGTAACATTACCCGGTTTAGTCCACTTGGAGTCGAATGCAGAACCTCCGGACACACGAGAGAGGGGTGATGTCACTCGGTCAAAGGCGCAAACAAACTCTTTGAGCTCTATAGACTTTTCCCTTCATTAAAGTTGTAATTGGTAGAATTAGAAAATCACAATTCAGAAAATTAAGGCCCATTAGGCCCAAGACTAAACACAGTTATGATTGACCCAATTTCTACCTGTCATGGACCTCATGTGATGGCCACATTGTACTACATTCTGGATTTTTCAAGCCCTGGCCCATATTCAAATCAATGGGCGCTCAAATGGAACTTAACCAGTTAACCATTTAGATTGATTCAATTGGGTTTGTGGTACGAAGGTGTACCATTTCCCCCCACCCCCCCACCCCACCCCCCCTACAAGTGATATTTTAGTTGGTCTTGATTCGTAAGAACTCCACTCACTCACAGATCACTCACTCACAGATCGTTGGCTCGAACTCTCAAACGTGTGAAAAAACAAGGTGTGCCATTTACCATGTAGCCACCCATCATTGTTATTCAATCTTTCAAATTTTATTTTCATTTTCCAAGTAAATCTTAATTATTATACAACAATATGTCACCCATATTCTTGATGGTTGTAGCTCGACTCTCTCCCTCCTCCGCCCGTGTTAGTCCTCCCTTCTACACATGTACTCTATGTTTATATTATAAAAAACAAGTGATGTAAATAAATTTACTAAGAGTTTTTTTTTTTCAATGTACCTTTCTTTATAGCATTTTGCTCTAATTCTAGAGAATTAATATTTAATATAAAATAAGACATTCATCTTTTTTTTTTAAAAAAAGTATCATATTTACTCAGTCTAATAAATGTTATTTTCTTTATTTCAAATTCTTTTTGAAATAAGGATCCCTAATAAATATTATTTTTTTGGTATTTCAAACCCTTTCGAGATATAAATGTAAATGTTATGACTAGCTTTTTGGGTATTGTAATATTTTTTTGTTGCACTCTTCTTTTGACATAAAGATGAGAAGAGAGAGAAGACTGAACTGAAATTTTTTAATATGTAATCAATGAAGAGAGATATCAAGATGTACTAAATTTTGTAATGAATATATAGATTTGATTTGAATGTGACACGAACGTGAGTCCAATCAAATTAGAATTCTAATCAAAAAGTTTGCGGTTATAATAGTAAAGATTGTGTGGTTTACTGTTTTTTTTTTTTTTTAAAGTCATCTCCCCACACCCACACCCTACGCCCCAAGAAAATGTGTAATCGAAACTTAAACTGATTAATAGACCAGTTAATTGATTTCACAAATTATATGACATAATTTTGTTTCATTAGTTCTACGAAATGCTTTAGATAATTTTTCTCAATTATATTAGAACACATTCATCTTATGTCAAAATCCTTGTTATTTTCACAAAAACATATGGGCCATCATCATCTTAATTGCACATTTTTTTTTTTTTGCTAAAGAGCCCTCCGGGCCAATACAAATTCCTCCAACTTAGAGACTGACTTCACCACTGTCCCTCGCTTCAACATGCCTGCCTGCGGCCATCATGCATTCACCATTGCTGCTCCTAACATCACCTTAATACCTGACGCACCTTCGAGCCACGCCCTATCAAAGTTAACTTTGATCCACCAAACCTTTGGGCGGGGCCATTGCACAGGTTGATTCTTCACTTGTTTGTCACCTCTTCGCTCTCCAGCTTCTCGACTCAGAATGCTCCATCTCTCCTCCATTTGTTCCAACGCCAGTCGAACAACCTCCTTCGCATGCATGACACGTTGCTCAAAACCATGCAGTTCCTCTGTTTCCATATCATTCACGCGGCACATGCTTTTCTTCCACCTCCCTGCAGTCTCATCCCCTCCACCATTTCCCACCATTCTCCCAAATGTAGATCAGAGAGATCTGTAGCAATCTTGCACGATAGCAAGCGCCACACTTGCTTGGATCAATAGCATTCAAGCAGCAGGTGCTGAATATCAACCGCGTAGATCCCACATCTCAAGCATCTCATGTTGTTCCTTCTTGATAAAAACTTCTTTGTGCCATCCCTTTCCATTTGACTTTCCGCAACCAAGCTCGAATCCTTTCTGAGATTACAAGCTTCCAAATCCATTTGCAGTCATTTTGCCAAGCTCCATCATCACTGAGAGCACTTTGTAGGAAAAAATATCAACAAACTTAGTACTTGTTGTAAATAATGATAAGTATGGATGTTCCTATATCTCTCCCATCATGTAACTCCCACAATTAATCATGTAACTTCCATCTTTTAGTTTGCCTATGATTAGGAGCTTGTAACTCGTGTCATTTCATCTACCTCTCATGAATGCGTATAATAGGTGTCTAGATGATTGAATAAAATGCAAGTAAGAAATATTTGCCTCTACACTTATATTGTGTGCAAACTTGTTGGTTTATTGTTTGTGTCGTTCCTCTAATTTTTAATACATTATCAGCACGAACGCTCTAAGCAACGGAGGAACAAGTTATACAAATTTTTGTAATTCTTTTTGTTATATATTTCGAATCTTCTGGTTATTTTAAAGTTAAACCTAAATTGTTGAGATTGCTATTGGATCGAGTATGACGTCTGCTCACTGGTTTCGTTATACATTTCATTCATTTAGAATTTTTTGAATAAAGTTGATCTCATATGAAAGAAGACTTCTAGAGCTTTCTATACAAGTCAAATGCTTAGTTCCGATTTTATATGAGCAAGTTGTGGATTTTATAAATCTTCTCTTAAAATTCGTCTTTTTTTTTTTGAAAGTAAAATTACAAATTTGAGATTATTTTCAGATAATCCTAGTTGTTGATTTTTTTAATAAAATTGAAAGATCAAAAATTATGAAAGTCTTTGATAGATAAGAAGCTTAATGCCTATATTTGTTGGAATTTAATTTATTTTGATTGGTACATCTATTATTTTTATATAAGCCTGTCCTCGTATATTATAGTTTAGTGGAACTCGAAGTTCTACAAAATAGACCTCGAAGTTCTATGGCGATCAATGAAAAGCTAGAATTTCCCTATAGTATACACTTTACCCTATTTATTTAGTCCCACATGGCATGGGACATAAGAAGAAAAAATATTTAAATATCAATCCTTCCTCATCCTATTTGTTATAATTTATATGCTATTAGATGGGTACACCACACATGGGCACGCACGCTGCGCCTTGCCATGCCGACGCCAAGCTTCTTTTTTATTTCTTTTTTCTTTTTAATTTTGACTGATTCAAACTTTGACCATTATTGACATTTATTGCTGACAGTTATAGATCTCAATGTACTCATTAATTCACCTGTTTACCCTCAAATTTGAGATATAGTTGTTGGACTGGGTGCTCTTCAACCTATAAATAGACCCCCAGTTCTAAAGCAAACATAACACAATACCAATCTCTCTTTCTCCTCTCCTAACTTTTTCTATGTGAAGAGTTTTGTTCTCTATTTAAGATTAAACTTTTATTTTACTTTGTCGGCAACCGTTTCTCGTCTGAGAAAGAGACCCGTGCTCTCACGCTAGGTGTTGGTATATTTCAGAGGATCTTTTATGACTAGTTGACGTGATCGAATACCCGAGCAATAGGGCGGGTCTTTATCCTCTAGGGTAGTGACTAGCATGACTGTTCCCTTCACATGTCAGCTTTTATTTTCATATTTTGTGTCTGTGTGTGTTTGTTGTGTGTGTGTGTATTTTCAAACATCCTAACATGCCACCAAGACATAGATGACCGATTGTATTTTAATTAACCATTTTAGTGGTATATAAACTCATGTTATAGATAAAAAGTGCTAATGACACCAAAAAAATGTGAACTTGACTAATTGCTGATATTATTGTGCTAATTAATGTGTTATATGGATGAACGATGTGTTGCTAAGATATACATGTGTGCATTACATAGCATGAAGGATGGTTTGCAAATGGGGAAGACAGAAAAGTTATATGTGTGTGTGTATTCATATACATACATACATACATATATATATATACATACATATATATATATATATATATATATATATATATATATATATATATATATATATATATATATATATATATATATATATATATATATATGAGAAAAATGTATATCAGCCTGCGGTGACGTGACTCAATTTTGTCACCCCACTAACTTGCAGCCCGCTTATAGGAAGAAGTTAAATTACTAAGTACCCCTTATGAAAAGCTACTCTTTCGGTAACTTTCATTATTGTTTATTATTGTAAAACACCTAGAGGGGGGGTGAATAGGTGTAATTGCTAATCTAAGAAGCTTAATGCAAACTAAGTGCGCTAAATGCGGAAGCTAATGCAAATCTTGCAACACACTTAATACAATCCACCAAGTGTAGCCGAATTCCCCTTGCGAGGCTCTGGACTAACTCCTCTTGATTCCCCTAGATATGGGTTGAGGCGCTATGTGAAGCTCTTGTTGGATGAGTATAAGTGATGCACACACACAAGCAAGCCAAGCATATAATAAATATGACAATAAGAGATGCAAGGCACAACACAAGCAATATATGATATGGCAATATGAATTATGCACAACACAAGCAAATATGGTATGATATGAAGTATGATGCTTTGCACAAAGTAAATGAGAGAGAGTTAGAGAGACAATGGGAGCAATCGCAAACAACGAGATTTGTTTCGAGGTTCGAGCACCTTGCTCTACATCCCCGCCTACACCACCGTGTAGGATTTCCCAATCCACTATAAGGAGTACCTAACTCCTCTCTCAACTTACAAAGCCACCGAGGCTACAACAACCACAATCCACAACACCTCTACCGAAGAGGCTCACAACCAACACTATCACCTCACACTTGAGGGATACAACTCAATCACCCGATCACCTCTACCGAAGAGGGATTCACAAGTAAAGGGTGTTTACAACAAAGAGGTTTACAACAAACAACCTCAAACTCTTCTCTTTCTTTTTCTCTTATCTTTTTCCACAAAAAAAACAAGATCCTAATAGTTTAGGATAGTATGATATAGCTCAAGTGTGGAAAACTAGGTGTTTGGAAAACTAGCAACAAGAAAATCACTTGGGAAAATCCTTCCAAAAGATATAGAATGAAAACCAAGACAAATCTCCCAAAATATTCTTTTCTTTGATTTTTCCAAAAACTTAAAACAATAAAGATTGAAGAATTAAAGCCCCAAACACTTTTGAAAACTTGTTTTAAAAACTCTAGAAACCAGAAATTTTTCTCCTTAAAAAACTTGGCCAAAATCCCCAAAGAGGTGGAGTTTATATAGGCCAAACAGAAAACTAGCCGTTAGAGCTGAGCTGGCAGCTCTGACAGGCGTCGGTCGACCGGCCCGGTCGACCGCCAACGGTCAGAAAAGTGACCGTTGGGCACTAGCGGTCGACCGGCCCGGTCGACCGAAACATCCTGAGAGTTGAACTCTCAACTCGGTCGACCGGTCCGGTCGACCGACTACAATGTGTAGCCAGCGTGCACGTCTGTGCACATCGGTCGACGACCCGGTCGACCGGCCACTTGGTGCGGTCGACCGGTCCGGTCGACCGAACTGGCCTGGCAGGCACAGTGCAGATCTGCACAGATACGGGATTTGAAAATAGGTCTTTTCACTCAATAAAAATCCCATAAAATCACAGTAAATCTAAAAAATAGTTTTAATCACAATAAAAACTGTTTTTCTAAAAAATTGTTTTTCTAAAACTTGTTTTATCATTTTACTTTGATAACCAAACTTGTGATAAAAATTTCAAGACATATATCAATCATATCAATTCATTTTTGTGTCTTGCCAATTTTATCAAAAACAAAACTTGTATTTTATCAAACTAGAATTTTCCAAAATATGAATAGGATAGTCAAAATAAGTTTGTTTAAAAAATTAAGCATGCATGTATAGAATGAAGCAACTATACATATATCAATTTAAACTTGTTTTGATAAACTATTCATGAAAACCAAAAACCAAATCATGAAACGTGTGTGTTTTGTGCACTTGAGCATATCAACTAAACTAAGCTTTACAAATGGATCTAAAACTCTATCTAAACTAGGATACCTAAGTCTTCTTGTCGATCTTCCATCTTCAAGTAGACTCGATCCCAAACGCGTGATCCTCCAAGTGCAAAGGTATGATCTTTAAGCTTTGGCACCGAATCAACATGAAAAGCTTCTAAACTCCTTGTTGAAGCTAATCACCAACTAATATCCTGTTAATGATCTGAAACTTAGAAACACAAGAATATTAGTAAACATAACTACATGAGTGTTGATCATCATCAAAACTAGAGTGGAAGGCCATTGGGCCAACAATCTCCCCCTTTTTGATGATGACAAACTCATGGAGTTATATATGCATGGATTAAAGATAAGCTTCAAAGAAGCTCCCCCTTAACTCATGCATTGGGATAAACAATAAATATATGCAATGAATGTTAAACATGAAACATGCATATGCATAAACAATAATTGGTTCTAGATATCAAATGGAATATTCAAAACAAAATAAGCTCTAGATACCAATTACAAAGCAAACTCTATAAATCAATTAAACTTACTTGAGATTCTTGAGATTGAAACATAATATATGCATAAACATAAGCATGCATATAAAACACAAATACTTCTCCCCCTTTTTGTCAATCATCAACAAAGGGGTAAACAATCAAAACCATAGATAAAATGAGGGTAAAAAATCTTTCTCCCCCTTTTTGTCAATCAAAACAATGCAAACAATGTTCTCCCCCTTTTTGTCTAAAACAAAAAAAAACAAAATCAATAAGGGGTGACTACAAACATGATATCAATTAAAATATGTCAATGAAGCATCTTGATACCAATAAACAAGGATCAATATATGTTATATGCTATATACATTCATGAAGAGGAAGACGCTAAGTTAGCTTCCCTACACATATGCATTACATGAAGAAGGGATGACAAGCCCCAATTCACATAACACATATTATGTAATGCATAAGAGGAGATGTGAAGCTCCCCCTACACACGTATATCATATAAAGAAGAGTTGTCAAGCTCCTCAATTTATAATATACTCAACATGAATCTATATGTAAGAGAGATGCTAAGCTCTCCTTGCATATAGGAAATACAAATCAAAATTTTGAATATTTTCTTTAAACAAAATTTTGAAAATACCAATTGTAATTAAATATAACAAATTACCAATTGTAAAACAATATAACAAATTTTGAATGTCTAAACACAAATGTTGATACCAATTGTAAGAATATATTTCATTTTGAAAATATACAAACAAATTTGATGTTGATATCATATGTTCAAAATAACAACTTTTAATCATAAAGAGTGGGAGTACAAATACCAATTGAAAATCAAATTTTCTCCCCCTTTATGAAAAACAAACTAAGACATGCATAGTCTTGATAACAATTTAAAAGTAATCAATTAAACAAATTGAAACTCAAGCACTAGCATAAACACAAACATATATATATGTATGAAAGATAGATACCAATAGAAATTGATATACTTGGAATTTAAAGCATACATACATACAAAACATATATGAGTATACAAGAAAATCAAAATGATACCATTGAAAGAGTTCAATGATACCAATTGACATAACAATAAGTTCAAGTGTATACATCATATTATCTACCACCCAATCATAATTCAAGTTTTAAGATTTTCAATTTAGGGCATACATGAACATGATCTCCCATCCTACCGCCCTTAGAAGGTAGGGGTTTTCAAAGATAGATTTGAAAATGTAGTTTTGTTTGAAAATCACTACCAAATGAAGAACACCGCAACTAGTTAAATGGAAAACTTGTTAACTAGCACGAAATCCTTCAAGCAAGGAATAAAACAAAATTGAAATTCACATGATAATCATCACTCTAACCAATAAAGCATAACTCATGAGAAACAAAAACATGAGCAATAGATATGAGTGTATAAATAATGTGTGAAGATCATAATCATAAAAAATATTTCATTAAGCTCATTATTCCTTAAAACATAATTCTATCAAAAACATGAAAAATCATATAAAACTCCTTATTTAATCTTCAAGGCATATGTATGTCTAATACAAGCTAAAATATACATACATATCCAAAACATAACGAGTCCACAAAATATATGCATGAAGGCACGTGGCTCAAAAAAGGATGTATATGTATAAGATTAGTTCGAACTAGATGGACATATACATGAAGTTAAACATAAATACATGAAACATGAAAAACTAAATTTTCATCACAACAAATTTCATTTCAAGGTATATGTATGAATTGTCAAACATGAAGTATACATACATATCCCTAAACACAATTGAGTCCAAATATAGATTTGCATGAAGGGCAAATGACTCAAGGGGTATACATGTATATCTTAAAGTTTGGCAATACAAACATATACATGAAGTGAAACACACAATTATAAAACAAATACAAAAATGGAATACAAGTTTGAAATGTATGAATCATCAAAACTAGACTATACTAGCACATCTAATGGTTCAAATAAGCAATCAAGCCCAAACATATATAGATTTATTTGTGGCCCACTATATGTACAAGTATAATTCCTAGTCTTAATGAAAACTAACATCTAAACAAGTAATCTAACAAGAAGCATCAAAACAAATATGAAAATCATCATGATAAACCTAAAACATGACTACTATGTAAATTCACATGTATTAGATTCATGATGTACATTATAGCTTAAACATAAGTGAGAACACTAAGTATGGGATCATATAAGCATGTGTGTCTCAAATACTATACATGTATGTCAAGGATCTAATAAACATGGAATGAACATACTAATCCAATGACAATAAAACATGCTATAATCAAAGATGAAATATAAAGCGTGTAAACAAATAATAAGGAGTTAGGAATTGTTACCAAAACCTAGAAGGCAACCTCCATGTCTCCAAAACTTGGTGGTCCTCTCCACCATCTCTTCCCTTGAAAGTGATGCATCCAATAGATTTCCTTTTAAGTACGGAACGCATCCACTCCAAGGTGTCATCACTCTCACGTCATGTGAGAGCCCACACCTACATCAAATAAAGGAGGGGTGGTCTTTGGTACCCACATCTTATTGGGTCCATGGGGGTTAGTCCCTTCCCTAACCCAAACAAATTTCTTTGCTAAATTTGGAGTATGTAATCTATCATAGCAAAATTTAGCAAGGTGGCCCTTACGTCCACAATGTGTACATGTGTACACATGAGCATACATATGGTGATGGGTGTGTCCGTGAGGAGCATGTGTATGCCGTGAAGGGTGTGCATGCATAAAGGATGGAACTTGTTTCTTTCGAACCAAGGTTTCCAACCGTGAGTGGTTCATGGCACATTGGCTCATAGTGGAGCCCAAACAATCTACTCTCTTCTTTAGCATACAAATATCATCATTAATCCTAGAAGAAGAGGTACATGCATTAGGTAGACTAGATGAAGAGGCTACACTAGCATGGCAAACATGTGAATCAATTTTAATTTTCAAAGATTCATTTTTCTTTAAACAAACATCTAAATCATTTGAAATAGAAATAATTTTATTTTTCAAATCAACATTCTCTTTTAAAACAAAATCAACTTTTGAAGACAAGTTCTCATTTTTTTTCAAAAGATCATGGCAAGCATTTTATTTTTCAAAAACTCATTTTCTTTAAGTGCAAGACCAAGTTGAGATTTTAATGAATCCCTTTCATTAGCAATCTCCTCTTTCTCTTGCAAAACAACATCAAGTTTAGCAATCAAATTTTTATTTTCATTATTAATGCCTAGACTCTTCTTTTCAACAAGTTATATTTTTCTATTAGTTTTTCACAAACAATAGATAGTTCTTCATTTAAGGCATGGGGATCAACATAATCATTTGAAGAACTAGCACAATCATTACTATCTAGTTGAGATTCCGAATGTACCTCAAGGAGTCATTCCCTTGGACCATGAAGCATTGTGGATCGGATTCTCCACTAGATTCCTCTTCTTGAATTTGAACTTGAAGCTCCGAGGTGGTGGTGGTTGTCAATTTGTTCCACACTGCAAAGGCGGAATCAAAGTTAGAAACACATAAGAGATAATCTTTAGGAAGAGTGCTTCTAATGGCCTCTAGGGCTTGTGCATTGGCCCCTATATGATTGCTATCACCAAGATAACATCTCTTGGTGGCCGCAAGGAAAACATGCAAACCTAGGGTCTTTAGGTACATGGACATCCTATACTTCCAAACATCAATGTTGGAAGGGTCAAAGCTAGGAGGGGTCATGAAGTCCATGGTAAACTATATATGAATGTGCAAACAAACAAATGCAAATGAGATTAGCAAGCAAATGGATCACTCCTAGGATGTTAAGCCTAAGTATCAGGAGCACTAGCTCTGATACCAATTGAAAAAACCTAGAGGGGGGTGAATAGGTGTAATTGCTAATCTAAGAAGATTAATGCAAACTAAGTGCGCTAAATGCGGAAACTAATGCAAATCTTGCAACACACTTAATACAATCCACCAAGTGTAGTCGAATTCCCCTTGCGAGGCTCTGGACTAACTCCTCTTGATTCCCCTAGATATGGGTTGAGGCGCTATGTGAAGCTCTTGTTGGATGAGTATAAGTGATGCACATACACAAGCAAGCCAAGCATATAATAAATATGACAATAAGAGATGCAAGGCACAACACAAGCAATATATGATATGGCAATATGAATTATGCACAACACAAGCAAATATGGTATGATATGAAGTATGATGCTTTGCATAAAGTAAATGAGAGAGAGTTAGAGAGACAATGGGAGCAATCGCAAACAACGAGATTTGTTTCGAGGTTCGAGCACCTTGCTCTACATCCCCGCCTACACCACCGTGTAGGATTTCCCAATCCACTATAAGGAGTACCTAACTCCTCTCTCAACTTACAAAGCCACCGAGGCTACAACAACCACAATCCACAACACCTCTACCGAAGAGGCTCACAACCAACACTATCACCTCACACTTGAGGGATACAACTCAATCACCCGATCACCTCTACCGAAGAGGGATTCACAAGTAAAAGGGTGTTTACAACAAAGAGGTTTACAACAAACAACCTCAAACTCTTCTCTTTCTTTTTCTCTTATCTTTTTCCACAAAAAAAACAAGATCCTAATAGTTTAGGATAGTATGATATAGCTCAAGTGTGGAAAACTAGGTGTTTGAAAAACTAGCAACAAAGAAAATCACTTGGGAAAATCCTTCCAAAAGATATAGAATGAAAACCAAGACAAATCTCCCAAAATATTCTTTTCTTTGATTTTTCCAAAAACTTAAAACAATAAAGATTGAAGAATTAAAGCCCCAAACACTTTTGAAAACTTGTTTTAAAAACTCTAGAAACCAGAAATTTTTCTCCTTAAAAAACTTGGCCAAAATCCCCAAAGAGGTGGAGTTTATATAGGCCAAACAGAAAACTAGCCGTTAGAGCTGAGCTGGCAGCTCTGACAGGCGTCGGTCGACCGGCCCGGTCGACCGCCAACGGTCAGAAAAGTGACCGTTGGGCACTAGCGGTCGACCGGCCGGTCGACCGAAACATCCTGAGAGTTGAACTCTCAACTCGGTCGACCGGTCCGGTCGACCGACTACAATGTGTAGCCAGCGTGCACGTCTGTGCACATCGGTCGACCGACCCGGTCGACCGGCCACTTGGTGCGGTCGACCGGTCCGGTCGACCGAACTGGCCTGGCAGGCACAGTGCAGATCTGCACAGATACGGGATTTGAAAATAGGTCTTTTCACTCAATAAAAATCCCATAAAATCACAGTAAATCTAAAAAATAGTTTTAATCACAATAAAAACTGTTTTTCTAAAAATTGTTTTTCTAAAACTTGTTTTATCATTTTACTTTGATAACCAAACTTGTGATAAAAATTTCAAGACATATATCAATCAATCAATTCATTTTTGTGTCTTGCCATTTTATCAAAAACAAAACTTGTATTTTATCAAACTAGAATTTTCCAAAACATGAATAGGATAGTCAAAATAAGTTTGTTAAAAAAATTAAGCATGCATGTATAGAATGAAGCAACTATACATATATCAATTTAAACTTGTTTTGATAAACTATTCATGAAAACCAAAAACCAAATCATGAAACGTGTGGTTTTGTGCACTTGAGCATATCAACTAAACTAAGCTTTACAAATGGATCTAAAACTCTATCTAAACTAGGATACCTAAGTCTTCTTGTCGATCTTCCATCTTCAAGTAGACTCGATCCCAAACGCGTGATCCTCCAAGTGCAAAGGTATGATCTTTAAGCTTTGGCACCGGAATCAACATGAAAAGCTTCTAAACTCCTTGTTGAAGCTAATCACCAACTAATATCCTGTTAATGATCTGAAACTTAGAAACATAAGAATATTAGTAAACATAACTACATGAGTGTTGATCATCATCAAAACTAGAGTGGAAGGCCATTGGGCCAACAATTATTATTTGCCCACAAGGCAATTTTTTAGATCGCTCGTTGTCATATTTAGGTTATTATTTATTATTATTTTCCCCCTTTTTTTGCCGCTCTTTATAGGATTTAGGTTATTGTTTATAAATTATTTACAGTGCAAATGTAAACAATGAACGACATTGCGACCAAGGTCGCATAAGTCTACAGTGCAAACATATACTTCTACGACCATGGTCTACACTGCGACCAAGGTCGCAATCATCTACAGTGCAAACACAAACAACTGCGACCAGGGTCAATAATGCGACCAAGGTCGCATAAGTATACAGTACAAACATAAACAACTGCGACCAGGGTCGACACTGCGACCATGGTCGCATAAGTATACAGTGCAAACATAAACAACTGCGCAAACATAGACATCTGCGACCATGGTCTACACTGCGACCAAGGTCGCAATCATCTACAGTGCAAACAAAAACAACTGCGACCAGGGTCAATAATGACTGTTTGTCTGATCGTCCTATGAACTATTAAATTGGTTTTTACATATATTATGCGATCATGGACTGCGACTATGGTCGCAGTACCCACGACTGCATTTTTCTAGATGATTTTTTTGCTAAGTTAAATGTAATAACGGTGACTAAGGACTGATTCTACAGTCGCAGTTTACTTATGTTTTTATATGTTTTGCGCTTCACCGTAACTGTTGTCTCAGCCGCCTATAAACTATGAATTTTTTTTACTTATTGCATGCGTAGTAGGACTGCGACTATGGTCGCAGTGTTAAAGAACAGTAGTCGCAGTTTCATATGTAATTAAAAGAGCATTAAAAGAGCTTATAAGTTAATATAGTGAGAAAGAGACCTTACAAAAAATGAGAATTAAAAGCTTTTAAAAGAAGACAAATAAGGGTGAATATCAGAAGGTCAGGAAATCCTAATCCTCGTCATTATCACCATCATAAGCAGATTCGTCGTCTTCATTCTTCTGCTCTTCATGTTCATCACTTATTTCCTCATCATCTTCCTATTTTTGAGGTTTTTTTTGTTTCACCGATAAACTCCCAGAATGGATCGTCTCTATCAAGCTCTTCGTCCATCCGTTGCGAGAAAGCGAGCCTACAGCATCAGAGGACATGCTTTCATCAAGCGTGTCTCTGTCAAGTGACAGAGGGATAATGTCTTCCTCACTAACCCACATGAAATCTTCATTATCCTCATGAATAGGAGGATCAGTTAATACATTATTTGATGTAGTGAGATAGTCAAAAGGAGTGAAGTCTAGACTGGTATCAGATTCACTAGAATATCCTAGAGAAAAAAGACCGGTGGGGGAACGATTGAAGTTGAAATCTAAGTGTTCAGAGGAAGAAGATGGGGAAGACATGATTCAAGAATAAATTGAAAAGGAAGAGCAAAAATATTATTTTTAGATATGAGATAATGTATTAGTTACAAGCACTATATAAAGGTAAAGAATGTGAAAGAACATGAATAGTAATAATAATTGTTATAGGTGAAGGTTGAGTATTGGAAGAAGTGGTAAAAAAAATATTTAATTGAAGAGTTATGGCGGGAGAATCC
Source organism: Agave tequilana (assembly GCA_038442645.1). Lineage (NCBI taxonomy): Eukaryota > Viridiplantae > Streptophyta > Magnoliopsida > Asparagales > Asparagaceae > Agave > Agave tequilana. The sequence goes on along the minus strand of JAVJIF010016187.1, from coordinate 100,723 downwards.
GAAGAGTTGCTTTTTTTTCCAGAGGTTTACTGCGTGAAGTACAAATTAACTTTTTTAGAATGTTTTTCCTATATCTTTTAGATTACGTATGGTGCACATCTTTCCTTTATCGTGATTAATATTATTGCATCTCTTTTCCGAGACTGTTGTTTTATCACGGTAGATAGAATATTAATTACTTCTTTTAATTCATTTAATTCAGTGTAATTAATATAGTATTTTATAAGATATGATATACGCTAATCTACTTTGTAAACTTATAAAAATTCTATTCCATAAGGCATGCGAAAAAGGATTGCGACTTTGGTCGCAGTGCTGAAAAAAGATTGCGACCATGGTCGCTGTTCTGAATGAGGTCGCAGCTGAAAAAAGATTGCGACCATGGTCGCTGTTCTGAACGAAGTCGCAGCTGAAAAAAGATTGCGACCATGGTCGCTGTTCTGAACGAGGTCGCAGCTGAAAAAAGATTGCGACCATGTTTTCGTCTGTTATTTTTATGGGAATAAGGAATGCGACCAGGGTCGCAGACGTGATATAAAAAAGGAATGCGACTAGGGTTGCAGACTGCGACTTTTGTTATAATATGACTGCGACTAGTGCCGCAGTCGTCATATATAAATTGTATTAATTCTGCGACGATGGTCGCAATGTTCGAAACGATATCATGTTTCGTCTATAGTAGAATTAAGAATTTTATAACTGTAGATATATTCACAGCTGAAAATTCTGTAGGTAAATTTTGTTTGTGGATGAGTTTATGCTAGTTTAGAAGTAAAAAAGGGGTATTTTTGTCATTTTGATTCACGAATGTTTAGGCAGGATTTTTTTATTTTTTTTGGCGCCTACACTCTGCGGCCGATCTGTGGCATATATTCGGCCACGTCACCGGGGGCTGAGAAACTCTCTCAGCCGTCGGCTGAGGTACAGTAACCCCTATATATATGTATATGTATGTATGTATGTATGTATGTATGTATATATATATATATATATATATATATATATATATATAGACTTGTGTCCCCGCAAAAGAATTTGAGGCCGAATCCTTCCCACTCAAACACCAACATCTGACATTCGAATACAAGGTCCACTCCATTAAATTTGATCTATATTATTTAAAGTATTTATAAATTAAAAATCAAGTGTTTTGAATACTTTTTGCCCATCCATCAAGCGATGCAAAATGAACAGCCGAAAGTAGTGAGTTAGTTAGATCAATGTCTTTAAACATACAAGTTCTCGATCCGGCCATTTGATTATGATCTAAACATTTAAAAACCCCTACAAACCAATTTTTGTTAGGTTTAAAATGTTTTACACTGCTAAACTAATCAACTCACTATTTAGGTCGTTCGTTTTTCTTCTACTTGATGCATGGGTAAATAGTATTCAAAAATATTTTATTTTTGATTTATGGATACTTGAAATAATATAGATCAACTTCAACGGAGTGGATCTTGTATTCGAATGTCAGATGTTGGCATTTGAGTGGGAAGGATTTGACATCAAATCCTTTTGGAAGGAGACAAATCTGTGTGTGTGTGTGTGTGTGTGTGTGTGTGTGTGTGTGTGTGATGGAGAGGGGCTATGGTAGGGGAGGATGGAGTATACAATGGAGTATATGTATGTGAATATATGTAGCATATGTGTACAAATTATTGTACCCATTTTACGGAAGGTGACATCGGATGGGGGAAGACGGGGTATTGTCATATATATATTGGAAGAAAGTGGTGAAGAGAGGAATAGGAAAGAAATTGTGCATACATGCATTGCATGTTACATGCGTTGTGTTTATGCAATATATGTGTATAAATATACTTATATGAATAGTACATTATCATGAGTTAGTAAGATAAACAATACTGGAATGACTATTTAATATATTGTTAGCTTCTATATGCAAAGTGTTGAGATGATCTGCGTAATACATACATCTAGTAAAATATGAGATATTATTATCAGAGACTAATAAAATAAACGGTTGAGTGAATCGGACTTTCTCGGCTGATGAATAATACAACTGTAATACCTATTTTGGTTGCTTTGTTTTTATTGTATCATCGAGCTCCTATTCATCTTGTCATATCCTAGTTCATTTATTATCTAGTGATCAAATCATGTTTCACATTGTTATTTGTATCCCACTTCCTAGATTCCTTGCATCAACATATCAAAATGGGCCCCAAACGAAGACTTGGAATTTAAGTTGGTTTTGATTCTCCATCCATCATAAGGTATCTTGAATCTCTAAAGGGTGATATTTTTAAAGCAAGATTTGAAGACTGTCATTTTGATGAGATAACATTTTCGTCGTTAGCAGGAGAAAAGTTGATGCCTGAAGAACGACGTAAATTTTTTTGGAACACTACAACTTTGTCTTATATTGATCCTCACACTAATCAATGTGAATATGAATTTTGAAAGATTTTTTATTTACAAAGTATTGTGAACCAATTACCAGATGCTTTCACCGATAATAAGAGAGTAACAAAATCACATATATCGATGATGAATACTCCAGTAAAAATCAATGCCCCTAAAGGATAATTAACTAGTACAATCGCAGCTGAGTCTAAAACACACTTAAAGCGTGGAAGACCTATCGGTGCAAAAGACACGATTTTTCAGAAGAGATGGCTACAAGAATTGAATAAGAAAATTGATACTCCTTAAGAGTCGACGAAACAAAAGAAGGCAATAAAAATGGGTACTCCAGAAGAGTACATTCAAGAAAAGCATGCAGTAGAATTAATGCATAAAGAACAAACAGTCCTTGAAGAGATATATGTACCTGAAAATAAAAGAGATATCAATAAATTATGTATCAATTAGAGATATAGGCGATATAAATAACATTATTGTTGATGACATATTTGCCTTCACAGTAGTACTTGAAATCGCCAAAGTGATGAAGATCCTGAATCACAAACCATTGAAGAGTGTCGATGTAGACATGATTGGCCAAAATGGAAAGAAATAATACAGACAAAATTAGACTTTCTAGCAGAACGTAAAGTATTTGGACTTGTAGTCTAAATACCTGAGAATATAAAGCCTGTAGGATACAAGTAGGTATTTATTTGGAAACGAATGAAAATAATGTGTTTAAGATACAAAGCTCGACTTGTAACACAAGATTTCCTACAGAGACCTGAAATTGATTATAGAGAAACATACTCTCCCATAATGGATGCTACTACTCTTTACTTTTTAATCACTTTGGTAGTCTCAGAAGGACTAAGTATGCATCTCGTAGACGTAGTAACAACATATTTATAGATAATGACATATATATATATATATATATATATATATATATATATTATATATATTATATATATATATATATATATATATATATATATATAGAGAGAGAGAGAGAGAGAGAGAGAGATAGACTTGTATCCTTTCAAAAGGATTTGATCCCGGATCCTTCCCATTCAAAATCAACCCTCCAACATTCGAATACAAGATCCACTCCGTTGAAGTTGATCTATACTATTTCAAGTATCTATAAACCAAAAATCAAGTGTTTTAAATACTTTTTGCCCATCCATCAAGCGACGCAAAATGGACGGCCGAAAGTAGTGAGTTGGTTAGATCTATATCTTTAGACATACAAATTCTCGATCCGGCCATTTCATTATGATCTAAACATTTAAAAACCCCTATAAACTAATTTTTGTTAGATTTCAAATGTTCTACACCGTTAAACTAACCAACTCACTATTTAGGCCGTCCGTTTTTCTCCTACTTGATGGATGGGCAAAAAGTATTTAAAACACTTGATTTTTGGTTTATAGATACTTGAAATAGTATAGATCAATTTCAACGGAGTGGATCTTTTATTCGAATGTTGGAGGGTTGAATTTGAGTGGGAAGGATCCGGGATCAAATCCTTTTGAAAGGATACAAGTCTATCTCTCTCTCTCTCTCTCTCTCTCTCTCTATATATATATATATATATATATATATATATATATATATATATATATAATATATATATATGAAGATCCTTAAAGAATTTAAGGTTCCTGAAGAACATAGCTTAAAATTCCTTACTTAATACTCAACTAAGTTGCAACAATCCTTTTATAAATTAAAATAATCAAGATGCATATAGTACAATTATCTTAGTGAATACTTATTAAAAGAAGGATATGTGAATAATCTTGTCTGCCTTTGTATATTCATAAGGAAATTGAAAATTGATTTTTTTCATAATCGCAGTATATGTTGATGATTTGAATTTCATAGGGACTCCTGAAGAGCGCACGAAGACTGTTACCTATTTGGAAAAAAGAGTTTGAAATGAAAGATCATGAAAAAATAAAATTTTACTTTAATCAAAATATTGAGCACTATCGAGATGAATTTTTTCTTCATAAAAAAAAGGACACCCCATCAATCAAATCAAGGTCTTTAAGTGCTTAACCTAATAAGGAACACATTTTGTTAAGACATTCATATCACTTTTTTATTTGGATTTTGAGTAATCGAGGAATGATTAACAGGGTCGGTCTCGGGTTTTCAAAGGCCCTAGACGAATGTAGAAATTGTACCTACAATGACGATGTACCTACAAACTTTGGGGAATGTGAAAAACTAAGAACTGCCAATTGCAGAAGCAAGGTGGTCATTTTACAATCCCAAATAGCTATAAAGCTCAATTCTGACAATTTTCATCAGTTTGGATTTTTTTTGAGTATAGGTCAAGTTCACAACTAAAGTTATTCGGCCCTAATGTTAAGATAAATGAAGATGCACACTTCTGAGTCTCTACAAAACATACAAGCACAAAGATAGAGAAAAACTATAAAATAAACACTTAATTAAGTTCAATTACGTGCTCCCAAATTAAACAAAACAACGAGTTCACAAATAGATCAAACAAGTCAAATAACACTGGCAAGTTCTCAAATTCAGTTAAATTAGGTTCAAAACACAAAGCTTCATCCAAAATCCCGATCTTTCATGAAGAAGAAAAGATCCTCAACTAAAACCCGAATAAAAATCCCAATTTGAAGAGAGAGAAAGCAATAAACTGAAACTGAACTTGTAAACATAGGGCTGGAAAGGCGTTGAGAAGAAGGAGAGGCCATGGCTGAGGGGAGCTTAAAGAGATACCGAAGCAATCAACTTAGAGTCTGAGATCAGATCTATGGTTCTCGGGCAAAAGCCCTCTCTCCCAGAGGCGACAGATATTGGATCTTATATTTGAATGTCAGATGTTAATATTTGAGTGGGAAGGATTTGAGGTCGAATCCTTCTCACTCAATTACCAGCATCTGACATTTGAATACAAGACTCACTCAGTTAAAGTTGATCTATATTATTTCAAATATTTATGAACAAAAAATCAAACATTTTGAATACTTTTTGCCAATTCATCAAGTAGGAAAAAAACGAACGTCCTAAATAATGAGTTGGTTAGTTAATGGTGCAGAACATTTAAAACCTAATAAAAATTGGTTTGTAGGATTTTTTTTTTTAAATGTTTAGATCATGAACAAATAGCCGGACCGAGAATTTGTATGTCAAAACACATAAATCTAACCAACTCACTACTTTCGGCCGTCCATTTTGCGCCACTTGATGGATGGGGAAAAAAATATTCAAAACACTTGATTTTTAGTTTATACATACTTGAAATAATATAGATCAACTTTCACGGAGTGGATCTTGTATTCGAATGTTGGAGGGTTGTATTTGAGTGGGAAGGATTCAAGCTCGAATCCTTCCGGAATGACACAAGTCTCTCTCTCTCTCTCTCTCTCTCTCTCTCTCTACACACACACACATATATACATATATACACACACACACACACACACACACACACACACACACACATATATACATATATATATAGCACTCCTTTGACTTGTCATTAGATTTCGTCCAGATATATATATTGGAGCAAAAAAAAAAAAATTTGGGCCCCTCCTGGTTTTGGGCCTTGGGTGGGTGCCTTGGTCGCCTTGGTCCAGGGCCGACCGTGATGATTGAATCATGTGGAGCACTTTGCGTGGATAGTGATGTCAATTGGGTCGGGTTTGAGTTATAACTGGTTCAGCTCATGATCGAGCATTATACTTGTCTTTATGTCCTCCACATTTATTTATTTATTTAGAAAATATTCTGATGTCCCTTGGTGCAAGCGAAACTCCAGACCTCTTCCCTACTACAAAAGAGGGTTTATCACTCTACCATAGTGACATTTGCTCCAACATATTTACTAAATAATTTAACATTGCGAATTGATCCCTGATCTGAATTTGACCGGATCAATTGAACCCATCTAATAGACTCATGTTCTAAATCTTAATAAAACACATGAGAAAAGAGAAAAAAATGTCAATTCAAAGGAAAAAGAATAAATTTGAGTATTAATTACAGAAGTAATAGAACCATTTGTTAGCTATAACAGATAATTAATTAACTAATTGAGTATTAATTGCAGACTTCTCATAGTATTTATGGAATCCAAACACTATTAAGACTTCAAATTTGACTCTTCAACTAAATAAATATTTCAATTAACAAATTTAATTAGTATAGTTAAAAACATTAATAATCATCATGGCAGCTACTAATATGGCACACTGAGAGCCATATTACGCAAACAACTCGATTTCACAGCGGAAGCCACTAAGCTCTACTAGTGATACGTGGAGGACTTACGGTGCGCGAAAGTTGCACATGAAGGTTACTAGCAATGTCGTGGAGGATAGATTTGTTGGGGAAGGAAGTCGCCGAGGAAGTCGACGAAAAGAAGAAGAAAGAGAACCAGAAATCAGCAGCAGTACAGGCGCACGGTCGACCGGCCCGGTCGACCGTCAGCAGAAGAAGAGGGTCGGTCGACCGGTCCGGTCGACCGACGTGCACGTAGACATGCACAGGTAGCGGTCGACCGGCCCGGTCGACCGCAGGAGAAGATCGGTCGACCGGGTGGTCGACCGACTGAAGTGCCCCAACTCTCGGTTGGGCACGGTCGACCGGCCCGGTCGACCGGTGCATGGGGTCGGTCGACCGGCCGGTCGACCGACAGTCGGGTCTGCCTTTTTCAGAAAGGGTTATTTTTGAACCCTATTTAAAGGTTGTGTTGAATTTCTAGGGTTTGCATCTTCAGTATATCGAAGGGTTTTGAGCGCAATTGTGGAGGAAAGTAGAGCAGAGGCAGAACTCTCCCGATCCCATTGCTGTAAGTGTATTGATTTGTTGAAATCAATAAAACCCTCCCCCTTTCTTACCCCGAGAATGTAGGCATCAAGGCCGAACCTCGTTAAATCTGTGTTTCTGTGCTTTTTCTCTGGGATTGTTTGTTTGTGCCGGTTTGTGGTACTGTTCTTTGTGCATTGGAGATCTAGGGTTCCTCTGTGGGGTTGTTGTCGCAGCACAACAATTGGTATCAGAGCTTTCCAGGTTGCGCTTGGGATTTTTCTGGAGATTCGGAGGGCATCAAGAGCTGATTCGGTGGAGATCGTGTGTCGTTCTCAGATCAGCGGTAATCTTTTTCGTGGGATCGTGTATCGACCTCAGAAAAACACAAGGAGTGCTCAGGGAATCATTGGTGGAGTAGATCCGGTCAGAAACTCAATCTAGGGTTTCAGGAAGAAGGTAAAAATCTGATTTTTATCGAAGTTGTGATCTATTTCCAGTTGGTTTTCCGCATACATAGAGGTTCAGTTAGATAAATGGCAGAAGAAAGTACATCGGTTAGGACCATGGATTCTCATCCGAGGATAGACGTGGTGAAGTTTAACGGCACAAATATTTTTGGGATGTGGAGGTGTGAGGTTATGGATGCCCTGAATGCATCAAACCTCGAGGACACTCTACTTCTGGAGAAGAGATGAGGAAAACCATTGAAGAAGAGTGGGAGAAGATGAACAGGTCTGCGTGTGGGTTGATTAGGTCGTGTCTAACACAAGACATCAAATATCTTGTGTTACACGAGACATCTGCGAGGCAGTTGTGGGGGACCCTTAAGAAGAAATATCTGACCAAGAGCGTGGAATCGCGATTGCAGCTGAAGAGCAAGCTGTATGGGTTTCAGATGAAGAAGGGGTGCTCCGTGAATGAGCATATCAACCGCTACACGAAGCTTCTTATAGATTTGGTGAACGTGGATGTCAAGGTAGATGAGGAAGACAAGGCTGTAATCCTCCTGAACTCACTCCCAGCGGAGGAGTATGAGACATTCACATTAACCTTTATAATGGTAGACAGACTCTGGACTATCATGAGGTGTCGTCTGCATTGGCAAACTATGAGACGAGGAAAAAGGAGAGACAGCCCTCTCAGTCAAGATCGTCGGCAGAGGCGCTAGCGGTAAGAAGCAGGGGTTCATCTAGGAAGGGCAGTGAAGAAAGGGGAAGATCAAAGTCCAGGTCGGGCTATAGAGATCTGAGGAAGAACCAGTGTGCCTTCTGCAGAGAAATAGGACACTGGAAAGTGGACTGTCTAAAGTTCAAAGAGAAGAAGAAGGAGTCGAAGGCTGAAGCAAATCTTGCAAAGGTGTCGAATACTCAGAGGAGTAGTTCACGGGCAGATGGATCAGATTCGGACTCGTCAGGTTTCTCATTTTCAGTCATTATTCCCATCATTTGTCACTCATGGGAAGATGAGTGAATTTTGGATACAGGTACAACATACCATGCATGCCCTAATCGAGGTTGGTTTTCTAGTTTGAGAAGCTGGAGCGGTGTTCGGTCGGTATGGGCGATAATCACCCATGTAGCATGGAGGGTGTAGGTACAATCCGAATCAGGATGTTTGATGGGATGGTAAGGGAGCTGAAGGGAGTGAGGTATGTACCTCAAATGAAGAGAAATTTAATCTCCGTTGGAGCTTTGGAAGCATCGGGCATGGTGATATCTGTTCGAGATGGCGATCTCAGGATGATCAAGGGCTCGATGGTGGTGATGAAGGGCGTCCGCCGAGACAATCTCTACTACTTGAAGGGTAGTACGGTGACAGGTCAGGTGAAGACTTCCAGTTCCTTAGATGATGGTGGCCCGGAGGTCTGGCAGGGAAAGGTCGGACAGAAAGAAGAAGAGTCTTTGCAAGCTCCTGCAAAGATGGAATCGTTAGAAGGTGCTGCTACCTACAAGTTGGAAGGTGAACACAGCGTTCTGGACAAGAAGAAGGTGAAATTCAGCACCAGTACTCACTGCAATGAAGGTCTTCTTGATTGTGTTCACGTGTGCATTTGGGAACCTGCTAAGATGGCATCGCTTGGAGGTCACAGGTACTTTGTCTCTTTCGTTGATAGTGTATCTAGGCATTGTTAGATATATCCAATGAGACAAAATAGTGAAGCCCTAGATATATTGGTGAAGTGGAAAGGAAGAATGGAGAGGCAGATAGGTAGGAAGATAAAGGAGCTGAAGATTGGTAATGTTGGAAAGGACATGTACCAATTCCTACGATTTGGCCAGAACACCGGAATTGTTACTCACTTCACGACAGGTACAGATGGGTTGGCTAAAGAAGTAATCCGTCCCTTACTAGAGGAGGTTCGGAGGTTGTTATCTAATGCAGGATTAGACAAATCGTTTTGGGCTGAGGCGACTGTGTATGCTAGCTATCTCATGAATAGATCGACTGCGATAGGAGGTAAAGCTCCATTAGAAATTTGGTCTGAAAAAGATGCTCAAGATCATGATGTGCTGCGGGAGTTTGGAAGTCCGACCTACTTCAGTGCCAAGAATGGCAAGGTGAATCAGCGAGCAAAGAGGTTTGTCTATTTGGGTGTCAAGAGGAACAGCTACAGGTTGTGGGACCCCGAAGACAAGAAGATTGTGATGAGCAGGAATGTCACATTTGGAGAGACTTCAGTGTTGAAGTCCACCGTCTCTCAGCAGGTGGAGAGGACGGGACCAAGAAAGTATCGCAGCGGGTGGAGGTTGATGCTACTCCATCATCTCCAGTTGGTTCGGCATTAGAGGAGACTTCATCGGATGTGATACCGGGTGAAGGTCAAGAAACCAAGGGTGATGCTGAACAGGTTGAAGACATTGCTAAGGATGTCGAGGTGTTTGCAGATGCTGGAACCAAGGTGAAATCACGCTCGTGGTTAAAGAAGTATGAATCTCAAGCTTGTGATCGCGACAAGCTCAAGTTGAAGGCCGTTGTTCTCCATGATGGTCGGGAAGAGGTTCATATGACTCAGTCTGATAGGTTCACTACTGCAAATACAGGTACCAGTGTTTGAGCTTGATGAAGCTCGTTTCAATGAACTACGGCTGGCTTGATCCTTTGGGCAAGGTATGTAGGCAGCCGTAAAGGCGCAGCCAGTTGGTGATGCAACTCTTATGAAGCTATTTGGGTTCTCGAGAAGCTGTTTGGATCTTCACATAGAGGTGAAGAGTTGTGGCCGATGGAACTTCACGTAGAGGTGGAGAGGCTTCACTAGAGGTGAAGTGTTGTGGCCAGTTGGACTTCACGTAGAGGTGAGGTGTTGTGATCTCGATGAACAGGTGATCTTCCGGTGAGTAGATGTTGAGCTTGCATAAGGAGTGGTGTGCATCCAGTTGAAGCCGATGATGTTTGGTGTGCTCTACGCAGAGTTAGTTGGACCGTCAGTGGAAGACAGGTAGACTAGATAGAGCTAGTCAGTTGGAGAGTCAGTGTTGGCTCATGAGGAGTCTTCGTGAGGTCGTGAAGTTACGGAGGAGGAGCCATGGTTTGGTGATCGGCATGTATGAAAGTTCTCCTAAGGTGAAGTGCAGGGAAGGCATGTGCGATGTTTTCCAGTGGATAGCTGAGATACAGATTCCAAGCCGAGATCGTGTGTCGATTTCGTCCGGTGCGCGCAAGCCGAGATCGTGTGTCGATTTCGCTGAGATCGTGTGTCGATTTCGCCAGGTGATAGACAGGGGTACGTTAGAGATCGGCTCAGATTTGAAAAATCTTCACCGAGGAGGAGAATTGTTAGGGGAGGAAGTCGTCGGAGGAAGTCGACGAAGAGAAGAAGAAAGAGAACCAGAAATCAGCAGCAGCACAAGCGCGCGGTCGACCGACCCGGTCGACCGTCAGCAGAAGAAGAGGGTCGGTTGACCGGTCCAGTCGACCGACGTGCATGCAGACATGCACAGGTAGCGGTCGACCCGCCCGATCGACCGACCCTCTTCTTCTGCTGACGGTCGACCGGGCCGGTCGACCGTGCGCCTGTGCTGCTGCTGATTTCTGGTTCTCTTTCTTCTTCTCTTCGTCGACTTCCTCGACGACTTCCTCCCCCAACAATTCTTCACCTCGGTGAAGATTTTCCAAATCTGAGCCGATCTTCAACGTACCCCAGTCTATCACCTGGCGACATCGACACACGATCTCAGCGAAATCGACACACGATATCGGCTTGCGCGCACGGGACGAAATTGACACACGATCTCGGCGAAATCGTGTGTCGATTTCGCCAGGTGATAGACTGGGGTACGTTGGAGATCGGCTCAGATTTGAAAAATCTTCACCGAGGTGGAGAATTGTTGGGGGAGGAAGTCGTCGAGGAAGTCGACGAAGAGAAGAAGAAAGAGAACCAGAAATCAGCAGCAGCACAGGCGCACGGTGGACCGGCCCAGTCGACCGTCAGCAGAAGAAGAGGGTCGATCGACCAGTCCGGTCGACCGACGTACACGCAGACATGCACAGGTAGCGGTCGACCGGCCTGGTCGATCGCAGGAGGAGATCGGTCGACCGACTGAAGTGCCCCAACTCTCGGTTGGGCACGGTCGACCGGCCCGGTCGACCGGTGCATGGGGTCGGTCGACCGGCCGGTCGACCGACAGTTGGGTCTGCCTGTTTCGGAAAGGGTTATTTTTGAACCCTATTTAAATGCTGTGTTGAATTTCTAGGGTTTGCATCTTCAGTATATCGAAGGGTTTTGAGTGCAATTGTGGAGGAGAGTAGAGCAGAGGCAAAACTCTCCCGATCCCCATTGCTGTAAGTGTATTGATTTGTTGAAATCAATAAAACCCTCCTCCTTTCTTGCCCTGAGGACGTAGGCATGAAGGCCGAACCTCGTTAAATCTGTGTTTCTGTGCTTTTCTCTGGGATTGTTTGTTTGTGTTGGTTTGTGGTACTGTTCTTTATGCATTGGAGATCTAGGGTTCCTCTGTAGGGTTGTTGTCGCAGCACAACAAGATTGACGTGATTCATGCGCTAGCCATTTCAGTCTTTTCTTGTGGAATTTCCTTTTCTTGTCATAACAAGGATTCCCTTTCCACTGTGGTGGCAAATGCAAGGCCAACGGGGCTTTCTCTTGGTTTGTATCATCATCAAGAAAATTTACGAAGAATAACTCATGGGTAATAATTCCTGCATTTGCTTTCTAAGAATTATTAGCACACTCATAGCACCATCATATAAAGATATGTCCAAGATGTAAATAGTGAAATTCATACGCTAGCAAAGAAAAATCTAAAAGCTGAGTTTAGAAGAGAGATGCCTTAATTCAAGACTGATCTGAATTCATTCTTCCATCCTAGGAGGGTAGCCTTGGTCTTGAGATTCAGACACTAGCAAGATGAACTCATGGTACAAATCATTTATATGAATCATATCATTACAGCCACAACATATAGGTTTCTAAGCAAGTTTCGTGTACATTGTTTATGTTACATAATATATAGCTCATGAGTTTACATTACACGCCAAGGAAATACGAAATGTTGGCATTATTATTAATTAAGAGTACAAGTTTAAGTTTAAGAAAAAAGAGTTTAAGAGATGAAAATGGCATCCATCAACTCCTCAATTTAAACCTGCTCCTGCTTGCAATTTGCTGATTAAGTCCACCTGAAAAAGAGAGAGAAAAAAGAATATTTTTAATTTGCTTAATTATGAGTAGCCATCTTTAAAGAGAGAATGTTAAGTAAACATTAATCTATCTTGGAATGCTGATCAAAGTGACCTCACTCATTGGCAATCTCTTATTGAGAGGGATGAGAAAAAGGTTACTATTTAGAAAGGTGAAACTCTTTCTTGAAAAGATAGGCTCATTCTTATGAACTCCGTCTTGTCAACCTTGTCTCTCTATTTCATGTCATGTTATGTCATTGATCGTATTCGTCGCGTTTTCTTTTAGAAAGGCACAAAAAATATACACGGGTGTTTTGTTTGATAAATTGGCAACTTATTTGCTCTCACAAAAATTAGGGTGGTTTGGTTTGTAATCTTTGAGACTTCAATCTCTCTCTTCTTTTCAAGTGGGCGGTTAAGACTTTTCCATGACACACATGCTCCATGGCTGGCTCTTATTCTTCATAATTATTATAGAAGAAGAAGGCCTCATGATTTGCAAAATACTCTTTTCGAACATGTCTCTCTCTTTTGGAGAGGAATTCTAAAAGCTTCTATGGATTTTACATCCGGCATCTAAATTAAAGTAAGGAATGATTGCTCTAAAGGATTTTTGCTTGATCATTGGGTGAGTAATGATACTCTTGCTTCCATATTCACTATCTATTTGTGCTTGCATTGGATCCATCCACAATTAATGATATACACTCAACCAGTTTAATGGAAGAATGATTTAGGTTCTCTAATTTAGAAGATGGCCGTACCAAAACCTCTCCAAAGATCTCAAAAATCTCCTTACCCTACTCCAACTTAAACACCTCTCAACTACCCCGGATGTTCGATAATGGAAGCTTAAACAAAGTGGTTTCTTCACTGTCAACTTTCTATATAGAAGCCTTACTGGTTACTGGGAAGAGAATAATTGTTTTCAGTGGATTTGAACTGCACAAGCTCCGTTAAAAAATAGGGTTATTATATGACTCTCATTTCATGAATGCCTTTTAATGGCAGACAAGCTTGCCGAAAGAGATATTCATGTCAGGACACCGTGCTTATGTTGTAGGATAAATTATAAAACTTCCGCCTATATTTTTCTTTATTGCCCCTTCACTTTGAAGCTTTAAGTGTCAGGAAAAAAATCGTTTAACATTATCTTCTTGGCTATCTTCTATCACATCGCTTTGAGGGTGATTGGAGACTCTCTCAATATCCCATACAATGAAGTTAATTGATGGGATTATAGTGTGAATGCAATCATATGGATAGTCTGATATGAGTGAAATCAATGGGTTTTTCAAGCTAAATCTTCTTCCTTCATGGAGCTTGTCGGCCGGCTCTCATCCTTAGTGACTTTATGGCAATCTCACTTCCCACTGATAGATGTCACAAACCATCATAGTTTGTTGTATTTTTTTTCCGACACTTTTGTCATTCAACCCTTCTGTAACTTCACATTTTTTATTATTTTAATAATATTTTTCCGAAACCAAGGCCTTAAAAAAAGTGCTCGAGTCTAGTATTGATTCCAAGATCACGTAAGCACAAAAGAAAAAAAAACACTCATAACTGAAAATGATGTTTAGAATATAGTTCAAAAATGAAATTTATCATTTTGGTCACAAAAACAATTAAAATAAGTGACTGACTTGGATCCAAATTCAGTTTGAACTCACGAGCATAAAAAGTATTCTAATAATGGTGTTTTCACGGGGATGTTGTCCCTTGTTTGACCTTTAGTCACGAAGAGTCGAATTAACCTTTTCTAAGCACTAACGACCATCGATTGTTTTGACTCCTTTTTTAACTTCAGGAACACAAAGGCAATAAGCTTGACTTATTTTTAATTTTCATTGAGTCCTCTTGAATTTTGTAGAGATTTCCAACCTTTTCCCCCCTTGATGAGATTATTTTTAGATCTTTAGCGCTCCATCTCGGCTTATACGTACATGCAATGCTTAAAGACTAAAGGGCCCAAAGAAAAATTGTGCATCATAAAACATTTTGAATATAATATTGTTCTTTCAAGTTCTCAAAAGAAAATAATATTGTTCCTTTAACTACAATCCTGCAAGCCACTCCGGTAACTATGGCAACCGTTTTGCCTTCACGACCTAATAGATTCCAAAGTGTGGAATGGCAAATTAAGAAAATAAATTAGAGAGGAAATAAGAGAGAGAAGGGTAACATATAATCTTTTAGGTGGTTCACTTCGAAAAAATTACATCTACAAGTAAAGACGAAAGATAGAACTATAACAAAAAGACAATTCTTATTAATGAAACGCCAACGGGGGTTGGGGGTTGGGGGTGCCTCACGATTTTATCTTTAAAAAAAAAGATAATACACAACTCGACAACTACTTTCAATAATTCACTAACCTTTTATTCCAAAAAATAAAATAAAAGTTCCCTAAGCTTTCCTCAAATATCTCACAAGGAGAAATCTCTTTTACAATGAAGCTTTCACCTAATTAAATTTCGAGAAATTGCATGGCAACAGTTATTGGTAGATTGACCCAAAGACTCTATGGGGAGAAATTTTAAAATCTTGTTAGTAGGATTTTTTAACCCATCGGTGACAGCTGCAGAGAAGAAGAAACATGAGCAGAAAACTGATGTTGAGAGGGACTACGAGGAGGTCGATAACGGATACATGGACACGTCAAACAAAGACTCCATGTTTGTCAGTGCATCGATAGAAATTATATAGCTGTCGACAGCTGAGTTTCAGTCTGTCGACATGAGACGCTCAGTCTGTCGACAGGTGCCAACCCGAGAGTTGGGTTAGCTCAGTTTGTCGACAGGCCTTTGGAGGTGTCAACAGCTGTGGGTTCTGATAGTTTTCAAATTGGATTCTGATTTCATTTCAGACCCGATTTCAGAGTTTTTTGATTTCTTTTTCAAGCTCTCTGCCTATATATTTAGGGGTGTTGTACCCTTACTTGTAATATGAATTGGTGATTTAAATAAAATCTCTCTCTTTCTGCCCGAGGACGTAGGCAAATGCCGAACCTTGTTATGTCTGTATTTTCTTGTGTTTTTTCTCGTTTATTTTGTTCTTACTTATTTGTGATTGTTCTTCGGCATATTCTGGTGTTTGCACTGCACCTCTAGCAGATTCCCAATAAGTTAGATCTTTTCAGATTTCAATGGGGAGTTTGTTCGAGTGAAGCAGATCACTTTGGAAACTTATCGACGATTTCGTTTGGAGGTAAAGATTCGATCTTTATCTATTTAGATCTATTTTCACTAATTGTTTTCGCATTGCATTGTCGGATTTGTTAGAGGAAATGGCCCAGAATAGTCACCCTACAGTGAATATCATGAATATTCATCAGTCAAAGATCGATATGGTGAAGTTTGACAACACGAACAATTTCAGTATATAAAGATGTAAGGTGATGGATGCACTGACGTCATCAAACCTCGAAATACTCTACTTTTAGAGAAAAAGCCAAAAGAGACTTCTGAGAAGGACTGGGACAAGATGAATTAGACAGTGTGTGACGTCATAAAATCTTATTTAATACAAGATATCAAATGTCATGTAATGACTGAGACTTCAGCGAAGAAGATTAGGGAGATCCTATAGGGCAAGTATTTGACCAATAGTATAAAGAATCGCTCGCACCTGAAGAGAGGCTTTATCGCTTCCAGTTGAAGAAAGGTATTTCGATCGGTGAACATATGAATAGCTACACGAAGCTTCTTGCGAACTTAGCTAACGTGGATTAGGTGATCAAAGACGAGGACAAGGCGTTAATTCTTTTGAGTTCTCTTCCAGATGATGACTACAAGACCTTCGTTCTCACCCTAATCAACGGTAAATAACCCCTCAACTATAATGAAATTTCTTCTGCTGTTGTTAATCATGAATTAAGAAAGAAAGATAAAGAGTACTCCAATAGTATATTGACAAAAGCTTTGACGGTAAACGATAAGAGTTCCAATCGAAAGGGTAAAGGTGATCGTGAAAAATCAAAGTCTAGAGCCAATTTCAGAGATCTGAAAAAGAACAAGTGTGCCTTCTATAAAGAGATGAGGCACTGAAAGATTGATTGCCCAAAGATCAAGGGCAAGAAGAAGGAGTCAAAGTCCGAGGCAAATCTCGCACAGAATGTAGTATTTCACAGGCGGGTAGATCAAATTTAGACTCATCAGTATTCTCATTCTCAGTCACTACTCTTATTGTTAGCTACTCAGGTGATTTTGAGTTGATATTGAAGATGGTGCTATAGAGATGGATTTTCTAGCTTCGAGAAGCTAGATGGTTGTTCTGACATCATAGGTGATGATCATTCGTGCAGCGTGGAAGGGATATGTGCAATCCTTATCAAGATGTTTGATGGGATGATGTGAGAACTGAAGAACGTGAGATATGTACCTCAATTGAAGAAAAATCTTATCTCAGTTGGTGTTTTGAAAGCATTGGATTTAGAGTTATCTGTTGGAGATGGTGTTCTCAAGCTGCTTAGGGGCTTGGTGGTTCTGTTGAAAGGTGTCCGACGCAATAGTCTCTATTACTTGAAGGGTAAAACGGTTACAGGGCAACTAGCAACTTTTATTAGTTCAAATGATGATTGTACCTGGCTATGCCACATTAGGCTCAGACATATATGTGAAAAACTTTTGCAAGTTCTAGCAAAGTAATATTTGTTGAAGGATATCAAGACCTGCAAATTGGACTTTTGTGAGTATTGCGTCATTGGCAAGAAGACCAAGGTGAAATTCGGCACTGCGATTCATTGCATCGAGAGGACTCTTAACTATGTTCATACGGATATATGGGGACCTACCAAGACAACATCTATTGGAGGCAACTACTATGTTATGTCCTTTATTGATGATTTCTCTTGGTGAAATTGGGTATATATCATAAAACAGAAAGGGGAAGTTCTAGAGTTATTTATGGAGTGGAAAAAGAATATGAATAAGAATACGAGAAGGAAGATCAAAAATACTCCTTTCAGACAATAGTGATGAGTACATTAGCGATCTTTTTTCTATAGCTATGCTGCTGTAAGGGTATAGAGAGGTACTTCACAGTTAAAGAAATACCGCAATAGAATGGGGTGGCCGAAAGGATAAACAAGGCTTTGCTGAATAAGGTTTGTTTCATGTTATCTAATGTCAGATTATCGAAATCTTTTTGGACTGAGGCATTAGAATATTTTTGCTAACTCATAAATAGATTGCCATCGTCTACGATAAGAGATAAACTCCTTTAGAAGTTTGGTTGGAAAAAGTTGCCCAAGACTACGACTCACTTCAAATATTTGGCTGTCAGGCCTATTATCATGTCAAGAAAGACAAGTTTGAAGTGAGGAAAGGTGTGTTCAGGGGTTTCAAGAAAGGCGTAAAAAGTTATAAGATTTGGGATCCAAAGGACAAAAAGATCATCTTGAGCAAGAATGTCACATTTGGCAATGCTTCAATTGTGAAGCCTAGGAACTCTCAGCATGTGAATATGGAGAGGACCAACTGATATCGCAGCAGGCAGAGAGTGATGCTACTCCATCTCTCCAAATAGCTCAGTATTATTCAAGATCACACATGAGGTGACACATGGTAATGATCATGTAGCGGATGAGTGTCGATTTTGACTACGCAAGATATCTTGACAAGCACTGGTCTACGACGGGGTATGTTTTCACATTGGCTCAAGTACAGATAAGTTGGCGCTCTATTCTACAGTCTACTGTCACTTTGTCTACTATGAAGACCGAGTATATAGCCATGATGGAGGCTATGAAGGAGATAATTTGGCTTTAAGGGCTGCTTGATGATTTATCAGGATTTATTAAAAATCAATTGTATTAGTATGAGTGTTATATATTTGGCAAAGAACCATGTCTATCTTGCAAGAACGAAGCACATCGACGTCAAGTTTCACTTTATTCGGAAGATTCTTGATAAGGGTGATATCGAGTTAAAGAAGATTTACACGAAGGAGAATCCCATCGATATGCTTACCAAGATTGTTACGGGAGTGAAGTCCGCACATTGTAAGAAGTTACTCCATATCCTTCCAGTTGCTTGAGTTTGGTAGAGCTCGTTTGGATGAACTATGGATGACTTAATCTTCGGGCAGGGGTACGTAGGCAACTATATTGGTGCAGGCCAGTTGAGTTGACATGGTGATTCCTTATCTTCGGCTCAAATTTGAAAAATCTTCACCGAGGTAGATAATTGAGGAGAGAAATTTTAAAATCTTATTGGTGGAGTTTTTTAACCCATTGGAGACAGCAGCAACAATAAAAAAAACAGGAGCAGAAGATCGTTGTCGATAAGCACTGGGAGGTGGCTGACAGTGGATACATGGACATGCCAACAGAGACTGCATGTTTGTCAGTTTGTCGACAACAATTATATAATTGTCGATAGATGAGGCTTAGTCCGTCAACATGAGCATTTCAATCTATTGATAGGTGCCCAACTCGAGAGTTGGGCTAGCTCAGTATGTCGACATGTCCTTGGAGTTGATAACTGCAGGTTTTAGCAATTTTCAAATTGGATTCTAATTTCGTTTCTGATCTGATTTCAGAGTTTTTGTTTTTTTTCTTCGTGGGCTCTTTGCTTATATATTGAGCGGTATTGTACGCTTACTTGTAGCGGTGGTGACTTGAATAAGATCTCTCTCCCTTATGCACCGATGACGCAGATAATTATCGAACCTCGTTAAATCTGTGTTTTCTTGCGTTCTTTTTTGTTCGTTTTGTTCTTCGATATAATCTGGTATTTGCATTTGACCTCTGACAGATCCCCAACAGACTCTTCAAGCTTCTATAAAATTATTTAAGAACCTAAACCTTTTAACTATATAAATTTAAGTAAAATTCTATTGCAAAACTTTTGATTAATAACTTAATTAGTTAGAAATAATTGTAATATAAAACAACTATCAAAATAAGATAATATTTAAAAACTAAATCTTCAATAAATTTACAACTACTCTGACACGACGACTATTATTTGAAGATAGCAAGGCATAATTCTCTAAGGAACTTGAGACTCCACGACAAGCGCTATTTGTAGCACAATTGTAAAATTTCTTTACAGTGGACGAGAAGTTTAAGATTCAAATCCTACTTGTATCAAGCTACAACCTAATTAAAGGAAAAAAAAAAGAAAAGAATTGAGACTCAACTCAAACTCAAGACTCCTCTGGCTAGTTAATTCAATATTAAAAAACGAGCTAGTTTGAACACAATTTTAAGTTTCTTCATATTGGGCGTGTTTGTTTCCCGTAATTGGGCCATAAGTCGTAAAATGTAATTGCAGCAAAATCACTTACGGTATTTGTTTGGGGACGTAAGTCATAAATATACTTGCAACCCATTTGCAGTCTGAACAGTTAACTTTGTGGTAATGTTAATCCCACTTACAACTCACTTGCAGCTCGAACAATTAATTTTATGAACATGTAAATCTGTATTACAGACAGTTAATTGTAATTAGATTAATATGTTTTTATTATTAGATTAATCTTTTAAATTAACTCCGCCAGTGCACCGTTCACCGCCTGTCCCAAGTCAGGATAAAGGAGGAGGGTTGTAGTACGCCTGTGACATCCAACGTAAGATATTGTCACATACTATGAACATGAACCAAGAACTAAATTTCGTTGGGGCTTTCCCTACTTAGCGACGCACTACATCGGAGCCTGAGTGTGGTGAAAAGTGGGCAAGGGTTGCTAGGTCGTCATCCGAAAATGATGCGCCACATAGGCGCCCAGATGTACTGGCACATGAGCAAGAGTTCTCACACTTTTATGAGCGGGTGAGGGTAAAAAAAGTAGCTTATCAATATAAGATTAGGTTAGCATCATGGAACATAGGTTCTCTTACAGGTAGATTAGCAGAGTTAGTTGATGCTATGATTAGACAGAATGTTAGCATTTTGTGTGCAAGAAAGTAAGTGGGTAGGTGAAAAGTTAGAATTATAGAGCCTTGGGGTAGAGATAGAAATCGTAATGGGGTGGGTGTGATCATAGATAAGCAATTACTTGAGGATATAGTGGAGGTTAGGAGAAAGGGTGATAGAATTTTACTAGTTAAACTTATTTTAGGTAGGTAGATTTTTAATATTATTAGTGTTTATGCACCACAAGTAGAACTTGATGAGTCAAGTAAGCATCAAGTTTGGGAGGATTTAGATGAGATTTTGCAAGGCATACCTATTAGAGAAAAGCTTTTCATGAATGGTGACCTCAATGGCTATGTAGGAACTAGTCGTTATGGGTTTAATATTATACATGAAGGATTTGGTTTTAGGGAAAGAAATGAACTAGGTACCTCGATTCTAGATTTTGCTTTGTCATATGATTTGATCTTAGCGAATACTTAGTTTAGGAAGAGAGAGTCTCGCTTGATCACTTTTAAAAATGGATCAAATGCGAGCCAAATAGATTTCTTTTAACTAGAAAAGTAGATAGAGGTTGTTGTATGGATTGTAAGGTAGTACTGGGTGAGAGTGTAGTAACCCAACATAGACTCTTAATTTTATATGTCTGGATTAGAAAGAGATTTAGAAAGATTAAACGTAAGGTAGATCTTAAGATTAAGTGGTGGCGGCTAAAAGAAGGTAACCAAGGAGTTTTTGTTGATCGAATAGTACATGAAGCAGATTGTAAAGCCCTAGATGATCCCAATACAACATGGAATAAATTGCTAGCTGTATTAAAAGAGTAGCTAAATATGTATTTGGTGAGTCACGGGATGGTGCTCCACCATGTAAGGACACATCATGGTAGAATGAAGAGGTAAAAGCTGTCATTAAGATCAAATAAGACTCTTATAGAGATTTGAAAAAATTGTGGTGGAATGAGTTTTGAGAGGTATAAGCTAGCCAAGAAGAATGCTAAGAAAGCTGTTAAGAATGCAAGAGCAAAAGTGTAGAAAGAAGTGTATAAGAAATTTGACACCAAAGAAGTTGAAAAGGATATATATAGAATTGCTCGAATAAGAAAAAGAAAGACTAGAGACTTATGTACTATGAGGTGTCAAAGATGAGGATCAGAAGGGTTTAGTTCGAGATGAAGAAATTAAAGAAAGATGGTGAGAGTACTTTGATAAATTATTCAATAGTAGTTCTACTCAAGACTTGGATGACCTTACCATTCAGTGTCAGGATATGAACCATAATTATATGTGAAATTAGTGAATCTGAAGTTAAATAGGCCTTGAAAAGGATGAGTCAAGGAAAGCTGTTGGCCCGGATGGAATTTATATTGAGGATGGAGATGCTTAGGAGAGGTGAGCGTGAGATAGCTGACAAACCTATTTAACAAGATCTGCCTAACTAAAAAGATGCCCAATTAATAGAGGAAGAGTACCTTAGTACCCTCTATAAGAATAAGGGTGATATCCAGAGTTGTTCAAAGTATCGTGGAATAAAACTCATATGTCACACCATGAAGCTTTAGGAAAGGATAATTGAACACAGGTTAAGGCACAATGTTACAATATCAGAGAACGGTTTGGGTTCATGCCGGGGCGATCAACGACAGAGGCTATTCATTTGCTTTGTCAACTTATAGAGCGATTTCGAAAGAGGAAGAGAAATTTACATATGGTCTTTATTGATTTAAAAAAATTTATGATAAGGTGCCAATAGAGGTATTATGGTAGACATTGATGAAAAGAGAGAGTTCCCAGCAAATATATTGACATAATCAAGGATATGTTTGATGGAGTAGTGGCAAATGTCAGAACTTGTGGAGGCATAACAAGTGATTTTTCTATCACAATTGGATTGCATCAAGGATCTGCATTGAGTCCATTCTTATTTGCCATAGTGATGGTTGAGCTTACTAGAGCTATTCAGGATGAGATACCATGTTGTATGCTATTTACTAATGATATTGTCGTAGTCGCTGAGAGGAGAGGTAGAGAATAGGGGTGAGCATCGGTCGGTTCGGTTCGGTTTTTGCTAATTTTTGCAAAACCGAACCGAACCGATTAGATTTAGTAACCGAACCGAACCGAACCGACTAAGTTCGGTTCGGTTTTTCGGTTTTTTCGGTTAGGCCAATATTTTTCCATGTGAATTAAAATTTTCATATTCTAAAACTTTTACGCTATATTTGGGCTCTTATATCAAAACTCACATAATTATTACTAATTTTAATGGCAAGAATGAAAAAAAAAAGAACTATATTAATATAAATATTATTCTTAATTGTGATGGTGTACTTAACATAACTTTCACATATTCAACATAAAAAAGATGGTAATGCTAGAAGTAATGAGATAAGTTTTTATTAGTTTTTTTTATGAACTATATGATTCACTAAATTGAAATGGGTGGGGTGATATATAGGGTAAGAGATTCGGTTCGGTTCGGTCGAGTTCGGTTTTTGAAACACAAAACCGAAACCGAACCGAACTAGAGCGGTTCGGTTCGGTTCGGGTTTCGGTTTTTGGTCAGTTATTTCGGTTATAACCGAACTCTGCTCACCCCTAGTAGAGAAAATGCCAAATTGGAGTTATGGAGGCAAACTCTAGAATCTCGAGGTTTTAGATTAAGTAGGGTCAAAACAGAATATATGGAGTGTAAATTCAGTAAACAGGGAATCCGAGATTATAGTATTGTGAGATTAGATAGGTAAGAAATACCGATGGGCAGTCATTTTAAGTACTTAGGTTCTATTATCTAAAAGGATGGGGAGATCGATAGTGATGTCAACCATAGGATCCAAGCTGGCTGGTTGAAATGAAGGAGCGCAACAGGAGTTGTATGTGATCGTAACATTCCATTATGACTGAAGGAAAAATTTTATCGGACTGCTATTAAGCCAACTTTGTTATATGGCACAGAATGTTGGCTATAAAGAGACATCATGCTTAGAAGATGAGTGTAGCAGAGATGCGCATGCTTCGTTGGATGTGTGGTAACACGCGGAGAGATAAGGTGAGAAATGAGGATATTCGTACTAAGATAGGTTTAGCCTTTATAGAAGAGAAGACGAGAGAAAACCGCCTACGATGGTTTGGTCATGTGCGACGTAGACGTACAAATGCGCCAGTCCGGCGAGTAGAGCGTATCAATTTAGGCAAGTTAAAAGAGCGCAGGGAGACGGAAGAAAACATGGACGGAAGTAATACGACAAGATATAGAGGCTAAAGGTCTTAGTGAAGGCATATTGCCCGATAGGAATGAGTGGAGAAAGCTGATCCATGTGCCCGATTCGCCGTAATTCTCTTTAGGTTCATGTAGCCTACCCCAAATACTTGGGACAAATGGCTTAGTTGTTGTTGTTGTATTAATCTTTTAAAGTATGAGAATTTTTTAATTATTTGATTAAATTTAATTATTAATTAAAGTCTTTTATTAATTATTCTAATAAATTTATTTTTAGAATTTTTTATTACAAAATTAGTAATATTTAATATAAACTTAATATTTTTTATTAAAATAAAATTTTAATATTGGAATATAATATTTTAATTATTGAATTTAATAATATTTAATATTATTGCAATATTAAATATTTTAATAATTAATATTAAATTACTACTAATATTTTATTATATATTTTTTTAATATTTTAATATTTCTAGTATTAAAAAATTAAAGATATTCAATTTTTTTAATATTTACTATTTTTTATTATTTATTATAAATATTTTATTTTTATATTTTATTCTTAAATTATTTTTTAATATTTAATACGTTTAAATCACCAAACAATTAGTTTGTGGTCAACTTTTTCATTTAGACTTACACATTACTAACCGAACACCGTAATATAATATATTTTTCACTTATAATTTCATATTACCAATCAAACACCAAAAAACTTACTTGTGTAAAATCCACTTACAGCTGTAAAAGACTTATCAATTATGACTTACTACTTACAGCCATTTACAGCAACCAAACCGGCCATAAATGAGAACGAAAATGAAACGGCCTCAATGAAAACGTTCGAACTGCTCATGGCATCGCATTTGTTGTACGTAATAATTGCGCAATTAATCTCTCAAAATCATCAACTCATTTTAAACTTTGTGCAGGAATTACTCATGGCTGGATGAGACAAAAAATACATGTAGAAGAATGATAACAAGCACATTAAATTAATTAGCAGACAATATCGGATGGTATATGCAAACAAGAATTATTACATATAAGAAGCAAGAATATGAAAGAAAGAAGAATAAAATAGGAAAGTAGTTCGATAATTAAGGTATACTACCTTCGTATTATCTTGGATCTGATAGCTTGCAAGAACCAAAGATCAGTATCCGCCATGGCCGCCTCCGGCCATGCCAACACACCTGAAGATCTTGATGAACGTGCCTACTTTCTTCTTCCTTGGTTTCCCCTGGTTCTTTAATTTCACAAGAAAAAGGTAAAAAAAATAAATTAAATTAATATTTAGAAGGAGACCAAAGTTGCAAACCAAGACAAGCTTAATTGATTCTTCTCTATCTTGTATTAGTAGTATCAAGATCATGAGCTCTTGACATGAGAGGAAGGAAGGACATCGAGAAAGCAAGGGTTATAGATCTATGCGTACCATGCCGTTTTCTCTCTTCTTTTTCCGCCTACGTTTTAGCAAAAACATCCAAAACATAACTTGATGTGAGAGGAAATAACAGGAGAAAGAAGAAGAAGAGGAAGAAGAGAGGAGATGAGAGAGAGAGAGAGAGCAGACGTGAAGGAAGGAGGAAGAAATATTACTCTTGGGGTAGCATTTTTGTGGAGTTGTTCTTTTATGCCCCACAATACACTAGCGTTTTAGGGTTCAGCCATGTGTGGGAGCGCACACAATGATTATTTATAAGAGCGTGAATCTCATGTTGACAGGTGAGATTAGCTTATAAGAGTTTTAAAATTTTTAAAGTTTTGTACTCTTAAAATCTGACATTTTATTCACGTGTCAATGTGTCAATATAGTATTGATTATTATATAGTGTGTAGCTCTCACACACACACATAAACCACCAAATCTGTGTTTTATAGGCACACTATGAGATTACTGACATTCACCTGATTTAAATAATCTAAAAATAGCCAGAGGTGAGTAAATCGGGCAACCCAACGAAAATTCTTATGTGCGTTCAATACACATGCACTTTGGTCGAGTAATCGAAGAGACGGTTTCTACACATGCATAAAACTCACTTTTATTTAAATTTCTGTTCGAATACATGTACAAATTTCTTGAAGGAATTGACACAGAACAATTAGGATTATTCATTCACTAAATCTTATTATTATTATTTTATCATTAGTATTGTTATTATTTGATAACCATAATCTTGGGCGTGTTTGGTTACGAAGAAATGGGCGGAAATAAGGAAATGGGGAAGTATAATTGCTCACTTCCCTATCTATCCAAACATCGGAAAAGAAAAATGAGAATGCTTCTTTTCCTTTTCTCTTTTTCCTTTTAGACAACCACTTCCTCACTTTCAGGATGCTACAGTTAATTTTGTGGTCATGTAAATCTCATTTGTAATAAGTTGTAGCTCAAAACAGTCAATTTTGTGGTCATGTAAATCTCACTCGCATTCTAATTATAATCTAATTTTTATTTTTTACTTAATTTTTATTTTAATATTAATTTACGGTCAACTTTGTGGTCAACTTTTCACTTTCACGTTCACATTACCATCCAAACATTAAAAAAGATATAACATTTTTCAAATCATACTTCTCAATAATATCTAAACACCAGAAAACTCACTAACAAATTCTCAAATTTCAAAAAAAATTATTACTAGCTCCTCACTTCCACCCCCAACCAAACAGCCCTATTTGAAATGAAGATATGGGAGCATGAGAAAAGTTACATTGTTGGGCTGGAATCAATTAAAGCAAGTGGGCCTCACGCGGGCCCCTTCGCACGGGCACGCTTTGCTGTCACCCCCAACCTTATCATGTCGAGATGCCGTGGTTGAGTGCGTGGACCCGGGCGAGCCCGGAGAAATATCTTGTCATTTGGACCCCACCCTGCGACCAATGATAACTACTATTAAATTACTTGAGCACAGATAAACATGAAATTCATTGTACCTTTATTTAAAATTAAATTAAAATATTGTGTCTGCGCGACGCCCCTTTGCACGATGGCATGACCAAAATTTGGAAGGCGCAGAGTGACATTCAAAAAAAAAAAAAAAAAAAAATTGTATTAACAATATGTCTCGAACTAAAATTAAATGGTTATTTGAAAATGAATATAAGTTAAGAGCATTTTATTAAAAGTGTTTCAGAGTACATAAAATGGATTTTAGTGTAACTAACACAATAGATTAATAGTATCTCATCACTTACAAATAAGATTCAAGAATATTTCATTACTTATAAAATGAATATTAACGATTAATCTTAAAACATCGAGGCAGACGGGATCAGAGAGAGGGGTGATAATTTGTGTATTAATTGGATTACGAAGCTCCCGAACACGCGCATACACAAGGGATGTGAGATTGTGATTCTTTGTTTTGTTTTATTGCTTTGTTTGCGATGGATGAAGAAGCTGTGATGTTTATTTTATTGAGAGAGAGAGAGAGAGAGAGAGAGAGAGAGAGAGATGTGGGTGAAATGAGAGGCGAGAGACAAGGGTACAATCGAGTGTCTCTCCTACTCTTTAGGCGGGGCTGGGATTGATGAGAAAATGATTGTGTAATAGAGAGATATAAAAGAGAAAAGAAAAAGAGAAACAAAAAAAAGGTTTTTTTTTTTTTTTCATTTCTCATTTCTGATTCCAAACAAACATCAGAAGTGGGAAAAGAGTTTTCCCACTTTACCATCAAACAAACAGCCCCTTAATGAAAATCAACGCAGAATTCCATTGGATGTATGAAAGAAGAGGAATACATATCAAGAATGGCTCGGAAGCCTATGGCAACTACAGTCTTTATTTTGAGCTTTTATGAATATGTTTTTATTAAGCAAATAATTAAAAAAAAAACAAAAAAAAGAAGTAAACATATAAAAAGAGTGTCGCAGTTTATCTAAAGAAAGACTAAATAGACAAAATTAAACTTATTCAATTGACAAATAAATGAATACAACAGTTTATCTAAAATCCAACTTAATTCAGTTAGCAAAGGGGGAAAAAATTTAAGTAGGATGAGGATAATTTAAATGCATTTGACCCGCAAGGAGAAACAGTTCAACTCAGCAAAAGTGAATATGAGTAATTAGTTGAGAGATCCCAAAATAGATAAGTTTAACTCAGCAAAATAGTAAATCGTTTCCTAAATAGGTTAAGTAATTAGTTGAGCAATCCCAAATAGAATCAGTTTAACTCAGCAAAATACTAAATCATTTGTTTCATTAGAGCCCTTCAGTGAGCTTCCCAGCTCCCCTGTTGATTGAAGCCAGTAGGAACGGACTGGGCCGGGCCGGGCCAAACTGACTGGGTAGGCCGGGCCAAACTGACTGGGTAGGCCTTGGGCCAACCAGAACCCATAGTGGGCATGTATTTGACCCGCGCAAATACTACCCATTTCAATTTGAGCCAATCCACGCACTTTCGATCCAGTCCACTCACTATTATAGAAAAAAAAGAAAAAAGAAAAATATAATCATAATGAATTAAAACAGCAAGCAGAAAATGAAGCAACATTCAAATGAATTAAAACAGCCCAATTGTTTGCATATTGAAACAGCAACCAGAAAATAGTAAAATACATTGTGTCTCTACAAAATAGAAAATAGTAAAATACCATGCTGCAGAAGATGGCTAAACACGTCCACGCTTAACTAGTTGAAGATGAGTTCAGGTCATAATCCATCTGCCAAAAGAACCACACAACAATTAATTAATTGCAGATTACTTGTGATTTACTTAAATCAACAGTTGGCCCAAAAGTTAAAAAGCTCTGATTAAGACATGGTTGATTGGTGAAAATAAATTCCCACAAACAATAGTAAAGCCGTGCTACGCTTAAATATATACTTATACAAACAGTCAAGCATTTTCTGCTGGTGATGATTTTGGTGGTATAGGAGAAAAAAATGGGAATTTGAACTCCTGGACATTTCTTGAACATTTCATAAAGATGAACTACTCTACTCGAAACATGAAACAATAACTGCCAATATGGTTGTTCTCTGTAGTTTCTGAAGCTATCTTGTTAACTCAAAGAAAGTAGCAGACCGAATTTGTTTATGATGATAATTATTATGATTATGATAAACTCGAAAAAATGTTGAACTTGCTGTTGAATTTGAATAAAACATACAAAATTTTAGAAGTGCTACTGCAAGTAAATGAAATAACTCATGTATAATAGGGAAGAAATTAAGAAACTGGTCGACTCTGTCAAATATATGATAGACTTTGAAGCTGATGTTGTTAGCATGTCAGATGAAAGATTATAGAAACAACAGAGATACGCCCGTACTGGAATTAATAAGGTTAAGGCTTTGCATGGATGGAGATTTCAAGTGTACAACACCCGTAATTTCCAAACAAACACATCTCTCTCTCTCTCTCACACACACACACACATCTCTCTCTCTCTCTCTCTCTCTCTCTCTCTCTCTCTCTCTCTCTCTCTCTCTCTCTCTCTCTTCTAATTACACAAGCTAGATCGGAAATTAATGGAGCAAATTTGAATACGTATGAACTTCAGTGTGAGATAAAGAGCTGTTTATGTTGTTGTTCTTAGCTATAATTTTTTTTTCTTGTTTGTGATCATTTCGCGCATCAAAGTCTACTCATTTCTAGACCTAATTCCCCTTTATCACTTATGTAATGGTCCATATTTTTAATCACCGAATTACCATTATCAAATTCATAATCTTCATAATCATCTCCAAAATCCACAATATATAATCAATAATTGTTATTTTTAATCATTCTGTTAATCATTAATAATCTTGACAGCATCTCCTCTATAATTAAGAGTCTACCCTAATGTAAGCTTAACAATTTCGGTCAACATCAACATACTTATCAACTTAGAAGTTTAATTCAACAAATCAGCTCCCATACTAAATATAAGTTTCTGAGATTACATTTCCCAATAAAATCTACAACATAGTCTACAACATAACTTACTTAAAAGAACCGAGGTAAAAATAAGTTTCTGACCAACATATACAAATATACATCCTAAATTCATAATCAGAGTTTATAACTGCACTAGTACATGAATATCTACATACAGAGTTTCAAAAGTTAATACAATAACAAACAAAATAAAACATTTCAAAAGTTTATCAGTTCTTTAACAGTATGATTTTCATCCGTCGATCGAGGCATTACAAGGTTTCAGGCAGGACCTTTACTTTTTTTTCGTCCTGAAAGGGGGTTATGATATAATGGGGTGAGCTACAGTTTAAATTACAAGTTATCACGACATACTTTTGTGTGATATACAGATACATAATCAAATATTTTAATTCTTTATTAAACATAGATGCCTCAACTAGACTTATTAAATTACTTCAAACCATTATTCAATGTTGTCGATGTATGTTTATATATAAGTATCTAAATTTTCTTTATAAATCTGGTGAATCAGTACTCGAATATCATAACGGTCATTATGTATATTTTCTCGATATATTTATCATATAATAATCATAATTTACGATGTCCACAACACCGTGCACATGCAACATACTCAAAACATGAATAGGGTACATATATATCACATATGTACACCATTCACACTTCCCTTCCTTCGACGAATGAGTACCAAAAAGAAACATATTTATCTCATTTGCACTCCTCTTCTTTCGACGAACGGATACAACACATACAACAAAGTATACCGCTTGCACTCTCCTTCCTTCGACGAGTGGATACAAACATAAACACACGTGTACACCACTCGCACTTTCTTTCCTTCAACGAATGGGTATCAAACATCATTAGCCTCCGCCAATAACTCCGCCAATTCATCATCCACAAACACATATATAATTCAGATCCACATGCACATTCACATTCATAGAGTAATGTAAAAACTACAATAAGTGTTAGTCATGAATTTAATCAATTATCGGATAAATTTACCGAAAGTTCTCATAGTATCATTCATTCACATACATGTCAATATTTTATATATCATCAAATTCATGTATTATCAAGTTCATAAATAACATGAAGTTTAATTTCTCATGTTCGAAATGTGTTTGATACGCGTGTCAGACACACGTGTCACGTGTATTTTTAAGTACTTACAACATGTCCACCTGTCGTGTCCATTTCAATGTTATTGTGTCCGTACAACATAGCTGGTCGAACCGTTGGGTAGTCGGTCCTACAAGCCTCATTGATGTAAATGGATCTCTCCCTTGAGGTTGTCCCTTCGAGTGGGCAAGCGCCAAAGTGGCATACAGTTTTCGATAGTTGACGAGGGCACGACTCGTCGGGCTCTTCCGCTGATAAGCTTTGAGAGCCTCCTTCTGCATCTTGACTTCCAAGGGCTCTCTGGGGTTGAAGATGAACTCTTTGAGATACCCATAATTAACGAGCTCCTGGAGTTGCTTTCAGAGTTGTCGACAATCGACTGTACGGTGGCCTGTCCTGTCATGGAAAGCACGGTAGTTTCTGGCTCCGAGGCGGAAGCAGGCTTGGACGTCTCAGCCATGATTTGTTCTGGATCGCGCTGAAGATCCGATCGATGGAGGTCTTCAATGGAGTGAGGCATGTGTCGCCTTCGTAGACCTCAACGAGGTTCCAGAAGAACTAGGTTGATATCGCTTTTTGAAGCCGTTCTGCTCTCGGTTTTGAGTGTTCTTTGGAGGGGCAGAATGTGGCATTGTCTTCTCTGCCCTGCTCGCTTGCTTGGGAGGTCGGGTCATCGAGCTCCGCGTTGCTTCTTCCAGGTGGACGTACATTATGGCTCGAGATAAGAAAGGAATGTCGATCTACAGTCAGCAATGAACGCGACCGCAACATCATCGCTACAGTTATAAATCATGGCCATCTGGTTCTGAAAATAACTGATGTAGTGTTTGAGGGTCTCTCCTGGCTTCATCTTGATGGTGAGAAGGTGATTGTTATTCTTGTTAAACTCCTGCTGCGGGGCGTATTGTTGAAGAAAATGTCACTAACCTCCTCAAAGCTTCAGAGAGACTGTGACGGCAGCAAGTAAACCAGTCTAAAGCCACGCCCTTGAGACTAGAGGAAAACACCCGACACATGAGGTAATCTTCGTGAGAGTGAACCGCCATGTTGACCTGATATGCACGGAAGTGCTGAATGGGGTCGGTCACTCCAGTGCAGCAATCGAAGCTTGGCATCACGAACTTCTTTGAAAAGCGATAAGACATATCTCTTTCGAAAGAGGGAATTAGAGATCCTCTGAACGGAAGATCCACATGGGCCACCGTGGGAATGCGGTTTGTCTCTATCGATCTGCTTTCTGTCCATCTCCATCAAGTCCTCGATGCGAGGAGTCTTCGTGGATATGTGTGGTTCACTCACGTTGTAACACCCCATTCCTGAAAAACGTACCCAGATACGTGTCCTGATCTTGGTATTTGGGCCGTATTATGTAGGCCCTAACCCCAGCCCGAGCCCCAAAGTCTGGCTCATTTATTTATTCTTTTATTTCTATTTTTGTTCTTATTTTTATTTTCTTTTTCCTTTCTTTTCTTTTTCTTCCCTTCATTTTCTTTTTCTTTCTTTTCCTTTTCCTTTCTCCTTTTTCTTTTCTCCTTCCTTTTACAATGTAACGCCCCGATCCCACGGATACGGGGACGATACAGCGACGTATATACGCAGAGCGAAAATACCCTCACGTATATACGCTAAGTCTCAGTACATGAAATAAATATAAGATACACCATAAGTCCAGCATAAATAAGTACAAGACTACCTGCAAAAGATGTCATTGATCATAACAGATATGAAAATAGGGATAAATAAGATAACAGAAACAAATCACAAAGATATCTATGAATTGAAAAGGGTGACGCTCTCAAAAGAATCTCAAAAAATATCTGGTACAGCGGTATCTCGGATCTCCAACCTGGGCACGCAAATCCAGGGTCGTCATAAAGCGACCTAGTGAGTGGTAAAAGGAAGCAGTAATATGTACGATAGTAATACAGGCACGATAATAATATATAATACATGTTTATGTATTAGTGATACCATATAATAGGAATTTAAGAATCAGTAGAAATATAAAAATGTCATATTTTAATACCATCACTACCTAGCATGTTATCATCAGGTCATGTCTACGTTAATATCCAGCTATATAATAAATAGTGTTGTATAGTGATGATGTGATAGAAATGAACATGCAGGTGTGCAGTATGCAACATAACCATACTACTGTGTTGTGCATATACTGTACTGATGTCTGCAAGGTATAGATAAAAGCAGAATAGATGCAATGCAGAGTATATGTGTGCATGATAGTATGTTACCACATGAGTGTAACAAATATAAGAAAGTGTAACAAGGTATACAGGTGACATGATTGTGGATAACATATCAGACAGGAATAGTAACAAATATAAAGAGACAGTAATATACATGTGTCAAGCATGTCATGTGATTTATATAATAATAACAATCAGTACCGCCTGGTATCTTAATCAATCTCTTCCAGTATCCCATACCACTGGCAGTTCATACCGGAGCCCGCACTCTGTACGAACTCATCCGAAAATGGAATACGAGTACCATGATCTGAACGAGAGAGTGACCAAATAACAAGCGTTCCCGACGTCACTATTGTTTATACCGTTTTATTATGTTAACTGGAAACCCAATGGTCAATGAGCTCTTATCGGGTAGGTGTATCCCGTGCATACCCGAGATCACGGCCTTAAACAGACCCCTGGCTGCTGCGACCAGGGCCCTCCGCTAAGAGGGGAGCAAGAAACGAGAAACATGAGCTCATGGAGCTATATACAATCGGTAGCCAGCAAAACCATCCCCTGCAGTGGGACTAACAATGTGGATCCAATACATTCACCCGATAAGATCTAATCAACCGTCAAGTCTCCCCTATCCCCAAGTTATATTTATTATATTTAAATTACACAGTGGATCGAGAATAAGTAGAATGCATGGCATATGTAACACGACAAGATGACATGAGCTTTGTTGATAGCATGAAACAAGATAACGGGAAACGAAAAACAATAAATGTGGGATTCTAGAGGTGGCCCCCTTAGCTTGGATCCACGTGTCCACACATCGCACATCAACAGCTCACATGTCCAGTAACAGGAATCTCAATATCAGTAACAGAAAATATGCATGTAACGGGAATACAGGACTACTCATGTAACAATAATCCATGTGACATGAACAATGGTCAATGTAACGAGAATACAAAGATAATCATCACATACACACAGGCGAGTCTATACAACAGTGAGATATGATTATAATAACAATATCGGTGCAATACATGATCCGTGTCATATGTCCTCAAGTACATGCAACAACAGTGTCCACTGTATCGGTGGGTCGGTAATGATGACAGTATAATAGTGACAATATCTGGTATAATGAAGTACGCGTGTATCAGTGTACATGTAGCAGTATTGCGTAATCATAATAGATGTCCATGAAGTGACAATGTCCAGTGATGTGATAGATGTAACTAAAACATGTGGAATAGATAATAATTCTTACAATATTTATTAAAATGAAATTTCTCTAATTAATCATCTATCACTTATATTTTATATTAAATCAGGAAGCAGATGAAAGTATTATTTTATTGTTTATGTTTACTCAAATATCATGCATATTCTTATTACACGACATGACTTCTCTATAATTAAGTTATTAATTAACATTTATAGTGGTGACGTGATAGAAATGAACATGCATATGTGCAGTATGTAACATAACCATACTACTGTGTTGTGCATATATAGTACTGATGTATGTAAGGTATACATAAAGCAGAATATATGCAATACAGAGTATATGTGTCCATGAATGGTGTGTTATCACATGGAGTGTAACAAATATAAGAAAGTGTAACAAAGTATACAGGTGACATGATTGTGGATAACATATCAGACATGAATAGTAATAAAATATAAAGGAACAATAATATACATGTGTCGAGCATGTCATGTGATTTATACAATTATAACAATCAATACCGCCTGGTATCTTAATCAATCTCCTCCAGTGTCCCATACCACTTGCAGTTCATACCGGAGCCCGCACTCCGGACGAACCCATCCGAACATGACATACGGGTACCATGATCCGATCGAGAGAGTGACCAAATAACAAGCGTTCCCGACGTCATTATTGTTTATACCGTTTTATTATGTTAATTGGAAACCCAATGGTCAAAAGGAGCTCTTATCGGGTAGGTGTATCCCGTGCATACCCGGGATCACGGCCTTAAACAGACCCCTGGCTGCTGAGACTGGGGCCCTCCGCAGAGAGGGGAGCAGAAAACGAGAAATAGGAGCTCATGAAGCTATATACAATCGTATCCAGCACTATCATCCCCTGCAGTGGGACTAACAATGTGGATCCAATACATCCACCCGATAAGATCTAATCAACCGTCAAGTCTCCCCCATCCTCAAGTTATATTTATTATATTTAAATTACACAGTAGATCGAGAATAAATAGAGTGCATGGCATATGTAACACGACAACATGACATGAGCTCTGTTGATAGCATGAAACAAGATAACGGGAAACGAGAAACAATAGATGTGGGATTTTAGAGGTGGCCCCCGTGGCTTGGATCCACGTGACACTTAGTTCCACACATTGCACATCAAAAGCTCACATGTCCAGTAACAGAAATCTCAATATCAGTAATGGAAAATATTCATGTAACGGGAATACAGGACTACTCATGTAACAATAATTCATGTGACATGAACAGTGGTCAATGTAACGAGAATACAAAGACAATCATCACGTACACACAGGTGAGTCTATGCAACAGTGAGATATGATTATAATAACACTATCGGTGCAATATATAATCTGTCAAATGTCCTCAGGTACATGCAATAACAGTGTCCAGTGTATCGGTGGGTCGGTAATGGTGTCAATATAATAGTGACAATATCTAGTATAATGAAGTACGTGTGTATCAATGTACATGTAGCAGTATTGCGTAACCATAATAGATGTTCATGAAGTGACAATGTCCAGTGATGTGATAAATGTAACTAAAACATGTGGAATAGATAATAATTGTTACAGTATTTATTAAAATGAAATTCCTCTAATTAATCATCTATCACTTATATTTTATATTAAATCATGAAGCAGATGAAAGTATTATTTTTATTGTTTATGTTTACTAAAATATCATGCATATTCTTATTACACGACATGACTTCTCTATAATTAAGTTATTAATTAACATTTATAGTGATTTACCCAAACTCACGATTTATTAACTAAAGCAATCACTCAATTTATTAAATATGAATAAATATCATTTATAAAATGAAAACACTGACAAACTGACCATGGGAAGGTAGCTCTCTTTCTCACGATCGCAATGGTTCCAGGATCATCCAAATCGGACTCCTGAGGCTCCAGATACCGCCCGAACACTAGAAACCACATAAACGGGTTAAATATATAATACATATCTTAAAATGCAAATGGTATACATTAATTGCGGGTTTTCTGTAAATTTACCTTATATGATTTTGGATGCAAATTACGGTTGCTTATTGGGTCGGGTTTAGATCCACAACCCATACTCATTAATATATGATGGGTTATTGGGTTGTTATCGGGTTGGGTTTATATCCAAAACCCAACCCTATAAGGTTATTGGGTTTACCTAATAGAGAGAGAAAGGTTGTGGCGGTGGCCAGCAGCCTGGCCTCGCTGGCCTGTCGCCGACGGCATCCCTGCCCTACCGGCGGCGACGCCTAGGAAGAGAGAGTGGGAGGAACAGAGAGATGGAGAGAGAGAGAAGCACAGGAAGAAGAAGAAGAACGGAAAGAGGAAGAACAATAAGAAGAAGAAGAAGGGGAAGAAGGGCGGCCACCGGTGGCGCGCCGGCCTGGAGATGGCGGGCGGCAGAACCCCTAGCCCTGGTGTGGATGCGAGAGAGAGGGAGTGAGAGAGGAAGATTGAGAAAGGGGGAGAAAAGAGAAATAGGAAAGGGGGGAGAGAGAGGATTTTGAGAGAGAGAGAGAGTGTGTGTTTGAGAGTGAAGGTTTGGAAAGAGATTTAATAGGGAAAAGAGAGGAATGGTGGTGGGTTAGGCGGCTGGCTTAAGGAGGAAGAAAAGAGAAAATTAGGGAATAAGAAAAGAAGTAGATTAAATTAATATTATTTAAGGAATATTTAATTGGGTCAAAATTGAACTAGTTTTGAACGAATCCCAAAAATTCTGTAAAATAGAGAATATTATCCTGAGATATAATATAAAAACGGTTTGAAGAAATTCAATCTAGTTTGCAAATTAAAAATCCTGGAAGGTTTCACCGGTAATGGGCGACACCAGCTTGGCCGGATTTTGGAATAATTCAGAAAAATTTCAAAAAATGCCCTAACGTAGAAAATATGAGTCTAAGAGACAATGTGAAAATAGATTCCAAACCTCAACTCCGTGTGCGAATTAAAAATCGTAGAGCTGATTTCGGTATCGGGCGACGCCGACTACGGAGATTTTCTAAAATAATCCAGAAAAAGTCCAGAAAATTCTGAAAAATCTAAAATATTGAAAAAATATTTGAAACTGAAATCGGCTCAATCTGACTATCAGGAAAGTCAAATCAACTTTATACATCGTATCGAGCACTGATACTGTGATACGTACATCAAGGATAGAGGGGTTACATACAATCTTCTCCTCTCTTCTACAACTCTCTCTCCCCTTCTCTTATTTCCCTCCGTCTCTCTCTGTTCTCTCCCCTAGTTCTCATTCTCTTCCCTCTATCATCTCTCTCACTCACCCCACTCTCCTCTTCCATCTCTCCCTCCCCTTTGCCGTGGGCCACCAGCCAGTCCAGGCCCCCGGCCGGCCACCCCAACTAGTCGTCAGCAGTAGCCCAACCATCCCCCTCCCTCTCAGCTCTCTCCCTCACTCTCTATGTCAGCCTCTCGCTCCCACTCCTCCCCTCTCATCTTGGCCGCTAGCCAGAGCTCCGGCCAGCCTCCACGGTGCGCCACTAGCCCCGACCAAGCCTCTACGACCTCCTCCTCTAGCTTACTCCGCGCGCAACCCCGGCCTCCTCCATCTCCAGCTCTCTCTCATTCCCCCTTTCTTTATCTCCTTCCCCTCTCTTGGGCCGGCCAACCCCCATCGGCACTACCTTGGACACCCTCCACCTAGCCGGCGCCACCCCAGCGCGCGCCCCCTCTGGCCAACCAGCCACCGCCTCCCTCCTCTCCACCTCCTCTCCCCTCAACCACCACCATCACCTCACTCCTCCCTCTCCTCCTCCACTCCTCCCTCTCTCCTTCATTTAGCCGCCCACCTCCATCCGACCGCCACTCAGGCCAACGTCGCCCCTTGCTGGCCGTTGGCGCCGCCCCCAGTCGGCCACCCCCTGGCCACCTCCTCTGCCCAGCCGCCACCACCCACACCCCTCTCTCTCCATCTCTCTTTCTCCCCCTCTTTTTCGTTGCTACCTCTTTTCTCTTTATCTTTCTCACTCTCTTCTCTCTGATCCTCTCACTCTGTTTCTCCCCTCTCTTACTTTCTCTTACTATCTCATTCTCTCTCTCACTCTAGTTCTCTCTCACCCTCTCTCTGACGCTATTTTTTCTCTCCCCCTGTTATTCCCTCTCTTTCTCTCTTTTTTTCTCTCTCTTTCTCCCTTTCTCTTTCTTTCTTTCTTACGTTCTCTCTCACACTCTCTTTTCCATTCTCTATCTTTTATTCTCTTTCTCTCTCCTATTCTTATTCACCCTCTCTCTGTGTTTCTTTCTCCTTCTCACGTGATACACGCTAATTCCACCAGAGTCCGTCGTGCCCGAGTTGTCATTAGATGAGTACCTTGACTTGTTGCGCGAGTATCGGTTACCATTTTATGCGTGTACCAGTTATGGGTTTATGCAAGCATGGATATTTGTATATGCGAGTGCTTTTCCTCCCTTAGGCGAGTACTTGTTATTTGTGTTTGCGACTGCTGTAAGTTTGTGGCAAATGTTGTATTGTGTAGCAAATATTGTAATTGAGTGATTGATGCTTGTATCTATGTGGGCAAGTGATTGTACTTATGTAGGCGGGTGTTTGCATTTGTGTGGGCGTATGTTTGTAGTTGTGTGGGCGTATGTTGTAATTGTGTAGACGAGTGCTTGTTGTGGTCGACTGGATATACTTGTATAGGCGAGTGCCTTCACTTGTTTAGCCTTCAGGCTTAGCCTCCGCACTTTTCTCCAGCCTTCGAGCTCAGCCTTCGGGCTTTATTTCAGCCTTCGGGCTTAACCTTCAGGTTTTACTCACTCCGTCGGGTAGGCAAGCTTAGTGCTCAGCATTTTACCGTTAAATTCGCCCGAGCATAGCTTCACCGCGTGCGATAGCAAGGCGTTCATACACTCGCTTCACCGTGTGCATTTAGCTTCGCTGTGAGGAGCGTGGCTTCGTCATGTGCGTTAGCAAGGCGTTCATACGCTTACTTCGCCGCGAGCGTTGACCTCGTCGAGCGCGTTAGTGACTAAAACTGCACACTAGCTCTACCATGAGCCAAGTCCCGTCGTGTGTCGAGCGTTATACTGACACGACCTAACTTCGCTCCAGCTTAACTAGCCCCGCCTGGATATTTAATAGTTTAATTAATTATTATTATTATTGTGATGGTTGTGAAGAGTTTGAAATATCTACTTATATTGTTTTATTTCCTGTGTTGGACATGATGTCGTGATCCTGTATTTACTTGTATTATATAATTCACCCGGAACCATGACACCAGACCAGTTAATTATCTGATTCATGATTATCACATTTACGGGGACTTGACACTATTATTATGTTATATAACCTGAGATCATATACTCCTGTATCTAGCATGTTCTTCCTGGTATTATAATCTTAATACCTGTAAACTGATCATCATGAACACAAAATAATAAAATAATAATCGGACAGCTTACACCGAGATGGGTGTTCATGCAATGATAAAATATTACACAACAGAAACTTCAGTTCTACGTAAGGGCCACCAAGTGTTCCGTGGGTATATTGGCACCCCTACTCATTATATCCTTCATGTATGGGCATACAAATAAGACCCACCATTATGCCTAGCGGCATGTTCTAGCTCAGTACCAGAACACCCCGTGTCTTTGTCTCGGGTATTACGGAGCTCACTGTAAACATAGTTTATTGGTACCCCCATCAGTTTCAATAACCAACTTCATCTTACTCATAAGTAGATGTATGTGTGTTGGGATGCCGGGACACATACCAAAACATATGAGTCAGACGAGTAATAATAATATAATAATCTGATTTCACGTTATGCTGCTTGATTGGGATTGGTTTATACTTACATTACTTGTGTACATACCACCTAACATGTTACTTGTATGGTTCTTGTATCACATCACACAACACTCATGTTACTTGGACACGGTGGAACGGTGTGTAGAACTAAGTGTAACGTCACACACGTGGTGGGGGTCACCTCTTAGGATCCATGGGGTACCTTTGGAGTCCCACATCGCGTCCTCGACGCACCAGTCATCCGGACCTAATACATGATACATTTAATAACCCAACAACGATAATATAAGGAGCATGTGTTATTTGGTCACTTCCTCATTCGGATAATGGTATATGTATGTCATGATTCGGATGAGTTCTGCTAGAGTACGAGCTTCAGTACGGATTGTCAGTGGTGTAGGATACTGGAAGGAAATGATTAAAATAAAATGTGATACTGATTATTATATAATTAAAGTACATTGATTGCCACTGGTGCGATATCACGTCTGTGCTACTATACTAATTCTCTTATTTACTGTTTGTTGGTTTGTACTTGCATGACTAAGTCACGTCACTATGATCATGTATACGTGTGCTAGCCTGTGCAAGCCACTTGGCTTTATTTTACGTACTCGTTAGGTTGCTTTTTGACAACCCAAGACCAGCATGTCCAGGTCTCAACGCACGCAGCGGAAGCATAGTTAACTCGTCCGTTGAAGACCAGGTTTTTCTTGCGAAGCATGCAGATATATCATAGCTTCTTCCCTTCTTGCTTTCTCTTGACTGGCTCACGGGATTCCCTTCAGCTCGTGAGCATATTTTTGTATTGTCCATATCTTTGTAATCTAGATTTTGTGACTTTCTGTGATGTAATATTCATGTAATATTGGATCACACTCTATGATAATTGTACTGTTTTGTTGGAATGAATATTATCATTGTGCTCCCGCACTCTGATTCTTACATGTAGTGATGCTTAGCATACATATGTGAGGATATTTCCGCCTTGCGTATTTACGTCACAGTAGCGTCCCCGTTCCTACCAGGGTGGGGCGTTACACACATCGAAGCGTTCCTCGAGATGCGGGGACGCGGATCGGCGATGCCTTCGACTGCTCATGGTGCAAGCAATATCCGTGGCGCGCAGCTGTGAGAGATGAGTGCAAGATGACTCCTCATCTGAGCCCTCATTCGGGCTCTTCAAAGCACCTCCGTCTGAGTGAGGAGCTGATTTTGGACGTGCGTAGCAGGATCCCTCTCTAGGGCAGATTTCTCGCGCTCACGAGCCGCCTCCGCCTCTTATTCGTCCAGCCATTTCTGGAGCTGGGTGTTTTGAAGGAGTCATCCTTCAATAGCCAAGCGAGACTCGTGCTCGTTGGCTGCCTCCTCCGGTGTGGTTGTTGGGGACGAGTGCTCCTCCACGACTAGTTGAAGAATATTGTCAGGATTGGGGTGGAGCTCTGCGTTACTCGTGCCCCCATTGACGATCTTCTTGCCTTTGGAGGCAGCCGTTGGGGCAGCAGTTTGCGAGGTGGCCTTCTTTGTCGGCGCCATCATTGTTGGCGAGGCTGTTTGAGGAATTTTTGAGGTAGTGCTTGGCGAAGGGGAGGAAACTAAGTGTAAACTCAAAACATTTCAATGAAAGCGCCAATGTGATGGGGATTTTTCGCCGCAGACAGTTCAACGCTAACGATTGATCCTATCAAGAACACACAAGAAATGAACGTCTATTAATTCAGGAGCACCGATGTGGTGCCGACCGAAGACCCTCGGGCGTGAGAACAAGTACCATTGTTTGAAAAAAGCAGAGAATACTTGTGAACAGTGTGTTTTGGTGATAATCAGAAGCTCTCTATCCTTGGTGGAGATGGAGAGGTATTTATACCTGTCAGGGCTGTCGTTGAGAGTGTGGATACGTCA
Organism: Agave tequilana; assembly: GCA_038442645.1. NCBI lineage: Eukaryota > Viridiplantae > Streptophyta > Magnoliopsida > Asparagales > Asparagaceae > Agave > Agave tequilana. The sequence continues at coordinate 58,664 of JAVJIF010016187.1, read as the reverse complement.
GATCTCCATAACTGTCGATTTGCACGTTACGCTTTTCTCTTAACCGCGTGAATTGTGCCACTTGATTACTAGGATTGTTATGCAGAGATATCTGCTACTATCCATAACAGTCTGCATGAAAATAAGGGTGTTGTAACTTTTTGAACGTAGAGATGATCCGACAACATGATCGAATTCGTGAATCATAGGAGTCGTTTCCCCCAGCTATAACCAGAGCAGTAGTGATGGGCTTCAAAAGTCTTCGTGTCAGAAGGCGGAGTAGCTTTGGAGGTGGTCTTTGCACCTTTGGCTGAAGCTTTCGAGAAACTTTCAAGCTTCGATTGAGTTGAGGATCCGGTTAAGTGACTCTGCATTGATGTGGGCTGAATGCAAGACCTGAAGCTTTCTCTTTGGGGCCCTGGTGGATTGAAAGCGCGTTGGGTTCATTGATAGGAAGTCGACTGGTCGCTTGGGACTCATCTGAGATAGCAGGACACATGGCGTGATCTCGACATGCATCGTAAATTGACCACTACAACTAAAAAAACCTAGCAGGAGTAAAAGGCAAGAACCGGAATCTGTAAAAACAAAAAGAATGAAAAGTCTCAAAAAGACTTCACCTTTAATCTTGTCTTCTCAGTTAGTTCCTTTCATAATTTTGATCATTCCCTACTCCTTAGCTTTTTCTTCTCTTTTGTTCATTTTTTTTTTTCTATTATTAACTTTCATTTAATTAGACATCATGCCTTTAATTGATGAACAAAATTTCTCAAACCAATCACATAAAATTTCACCTTTAAATGCCACTCACATATTCCCCATTTCAGACAGGATCACCTTCATGTTTTCCAGGAAACGAGTCCGAATTGGACACTCCAAAAACATCAAAGGTGCTAATTTTCCCCTACAAAATCAATTAAATTCAATGTGGGCAGCCAATAATCCTGAAACTGTCGCCAATGAGGTGAGATTACCTTGAGAAGAGTAAGCCCGTCAGCGACCACAATGGGTTCTGCGTTTGATTGAAATGGTGACTTCCTGTTATGAAAAAAATAATGAAAAGTGAAAAAACAAAATTTAGGTGAAATAATAAGAAACCCAGATAGATTTTGGGCTCAAAAAGGGATTTAGAGCGGTGAATTCACCTCTGAAGCGATCACTTCGGCGGGAGGAGGGAGGGGCTGTTTCTCTTTGGCTGGTGGCGGATCGAAGAAGCTCAGCCGAACGGACCCGGCACCAAATTGGTTGGGACTCGAGAGGGAGAAGAAAGGGTACGACTCCTGTGATGAGGATTAAATTAAAAAAAGAAAAGAGTTTGATGATTGTGAGAGAGAGAGAGAGAGAGAGAGAAGAGAGAGAGAGAGAGAGAGAGATTGTAACACTCCCAGTTTTAAATCCTCGAATTAACTTAAACATCTCCGTAATCATAATCAATTTCATAATTCATAATATTTTATTAGCATCTCCTATGTAATTGAGAGAGTTTGTTTTAGCACACATTTAATAATTTCAACCTAACATCGCCTACTTAATTATAATTTTTTATTCTACTACTATACCGTAAAGCGGTGGGAACCGACCAACCGAGATTGACAGTGACGAAAAAGCAATTATCAGAAAAAGGTCAACCACGATATCAAAACCTGTGATGCATCCAAATACAAGACCGACAATTATCAATACTTAGATTCTTATGTTATATTATGAATATGTTAAACATGTACCCTTCACAATGTAAATGAATCAAAATTCTCAATGGAGTGAAATTTCATTTTTTACATACCTCCCTTTAAATCTATAAGAAAATATTAATAATTAGTACACAAAATATTTAAAACAAGCATAATGGACTAAAATTGGAATGGTAGATATCCACGTACGTTATTCACAAGTATATACAAAAAATAAAAAAATGATAAAGATTTTGCAAACTCAACAAAGCATGGATTGCATGAAGTTAAGGCATTCCTTCTCTTGTGACCTACCTTTACGGCCATTACATTTTTCAATTTTCTGCGGTCTTTCGAAACTGAATAGTAGATAAATGCCAAGTCACTCAACTTTCTGTTCCTAGATAATGCAACAAAAGTCAATCCAAGGCTTTCCCTATCACCAATATCTGCCACAGCTCGATCAAGAGTAGGATTCTGACTTTTGTGTATTGTGTTATAGCCAGACACTAGATAACGAGCAATTGAGTTATTTGACATGAGATTCCGGTTGATGTTTTTCAACCAGATGCTTGGCGTGATTGTTATTATATTGGTGCCTTCACGAAAGCAAACACCGCTATAATTATCAAACTCTAATCCATTTCCAGATAAAATTAGGACTTATATAGAGAGAAATCTGTGTCATTCTGGAAGAATTCGAGGCTGAATCTTTATAATCTTTTGATCCAACATATGAGACACAAAATATTTATTGAATCAAAGGAGATATTTTTATGATATTTATAGATCTAGATCATAATTTCTTTAGATCCCGATGATCTGATAAAGAGGAAGCTCTGATACCAATTGTTAGATCTAAATTTTGTTCCATACAAGATCTACACATATACTGTAAGCCTCTTTATCATGATCAAAGGGAAGGAGGGTTTTAGGCATACCTGATTCCATCGCGAGGATGCCGAATATTGCACGATCTCGAAGGCGCCGGAGTTGAGGGAGAGGATTCTTCTCTCTAGCCACCAAGTTCTCTTCTTTATCCTTAGAGGAGATGAGAGGCCTCTAAGAGAGAGATGATTATTCTTGTTGGTGGAGAGGGAACCCTACTCATGATATATATAGCATCAAGAAACCCTAATTCAACTCATCATAGATCTAGGCCCTTGATTTATAACACAAGTTCCACACGTGTGATGAGTCTCACATTCTAATTTAAATACACTCATGGCTAAGTGTAATTGAAAACGTGTCTAGACCCAAACCATTTAGGTTTGATCAATTCTTTATTGGGTCAAACAACATAGGTTAAGTGGCGGGTGCAAATATCCAATTGACTTGATTAGGCCCAAAATAAATTAGACTTTAAAACTAATAAGTCTAACATCAAATACAATCCTAGGTCATCTGAATGCAAGATTCATTTCGTTGAAGTTGATCTACAATATTTTAAGTAACTAAATATCAAAAATCATGTATTATGAATATTTTTTGCCCATTCATCGAGTAGTCACAAAATGGACGGACGAAATAATGAGTTGGTTAGTTTAACTATATAGAATATTTGAAATCTAACAAAATTTGGTGTATAGGATTTTTAAAGTGTTTAGATCGTGATGAAATGGTCGGTTCGAGAATTTTTATGTATAGAAATGTACATATAAGGAATATGCTATTTTTCGATCATCCATTTTGCGCCTACTTGGTGGATGAGCAAAAAAATATTCAAAATACATGTTTTTTTTGTTTTTAATTACTTGAAATAATGTACATCAACTTCAACGGAGCGGATCTTATATTCGGATGTCGTAGGGTTGTATTTGAGTGGGAAGGATTCGGTCTCGAATCCTTCCTGAATGACACAATGTGTACCAATTTTTATTAGATTTCAAACATTTTACATTGTTAAATTAATTAACTCACTATTTCGGCCATCTATTTTACTTTTACTTGATGGATGAGCAAAAAATATTCAAAACGCATGATTTTTTAATTTTAGTTACTTGTAATAATGAAGATCAACTTCAACAGAGTGGATCTTACATTCAGATGTCGCAGAATTATATTTGAGTGGGAAGGATTCAGCTTGAATTCTTTTGGAATGACACAAGTATGTGTGTGTCCCCTTGAACAAACTTGTACATAACATACTATCTATTCTACTAAATAATATCAACTAAACAAATGTACATAGAGACAAAACACTCAAATATAATCGATCACTTGGTGGACCCACACAAGAATTACTCCAAGTTCTTTCAGTGTTACGCCATTGCCTTGAGCTGGTTCTTACGTAGTATTTACCTAAAGAATATTAAATCTGAGAGGGGGTGAGCTTGTCACTCGCTAAGTGAAGTTAAATCTAAATTTCAGTTTAACATGGTATTAACAGTGTGTAGTGTACGTGATACAAGAAAATAGCGATCATTTGTCTAAATTGTAAATAAACATGGATGTCCCAACTAGATTGTCCATTTCTTCAAACTGTTGTTCAATTAATACTAGTATGTGTATAAGCAACAAGTTTCGGGGTTTTCGTTTGTTATGTCAATAATTATCCATGTTTTCGTTACTGTGTTATAGATTTTCAGCGTTCACCATACATGCACAGATAACGCCTCCAATACACACATAGTGTACACACATATATGGCACATACACGTTACACGTGCATTCATGTTTAATAATTCTTTATCTTTCCACGTCTTCTTCACTCCTGGTTCTTATTTCCTGTCTCCATAATTTAATATAATATTTCACTATCTTCCCCATTCTCTGGTTCTACATCCGGTCACTTTCTCCATGGTTTAATATAATACCTTGTCGTCTCATCCTCGGCTCTTCCTCCGGTTCTACATCCGATCCGTGCCTCCAAATTCATCAATATTGCACCCATACCAATAGTTATATCAATATCTTGTAATCAACCACACGATCAATGTTACCAGAATATCAATTAATCACAACAATATAATCAAGTGACAATTCTTATTCTTCTACCGTTAGAGCTATTAATTACCATTACACAAAATATCAATTAATCATGATTTAGGTCACAAATAATATTCATCAATATAATCACTACTTGTATTCTCATTCTTTTCATTATTTTATCGTTATCAGACAATTAACTCATAATCACAGTTGATTTATTTATCAACGTTTAATCCGTTATATCAACAATTAAACAATTCAATGAGGAACTTCACCCACCTCTTGGCTGTATAGATCCCTGAATACTCGATTCAGCTATCAACACCTCGAATGCGTAGTTCTCGTCTCCACAAATACAACGGCTCCAGAATCATGCGAGTCGGAGTCCATATGTCCGAGATATTGTCCGAAAATCCATGAAATATAAAACAGAGTTAAATATATAATATATGTTCAGGGGCCACTGATAATTTTCAGGGCCTAAAAATAATCATTTGATCTATTAGGGGGCTTCGAGTTCATAACAGGTTCAAATTTAATCTGAAATCCATTATGAGTTTCTTTGCTTCATCATCAATGACAACACATGTTGCTCCCCTTCATGCGCGTGTTGCCTAGCCTCAGTCTGGCCTGGTCCCACTGCCAGTCAGGCCCTGTCGTCGGCCAGGCCCCATTGCTGTTGCCGCCCACCTTGGCCGCTGATTAGACGCTAAAAGAGAAAGAGGGGGAGAAAGAAAGAGAGTGAGGGTGTGGGGAGGTGAGAGAGGTTGATGTCGGCCGCCACTACTGCTACCTACATCGCGGTTGCGCCTCCTGCTGGCCGCTGCACCAACATGAGAGGGAGAGGGAGTATTGGGGGGGGGGGGGGGGGAGGAGGATGAGAATGAGAATTTTATTTTCATTTATCCTCTTACATAATTCTCATGAAATTTTATTGCAAAGCCACCTTACCACCCCTCTTTCCCATGCACCCTCCTACCCATCCAACTCATTCTTGGGTTGATCACTCGTTTCTCCACTAATTGAAGTTTTGATTATTTAATTACCGTGACACGTAGTGGGGTATAATTTTGTATACAATACTCGCATATACATGAATTTTGGTTCATATAGATACACTTGTATTTAGATACTCATTCCTCAAATGCCATCAATAAATTTTCCCGTATCACTTATTTATAGAAATTCATTAAATTCTCATTTTCCTCACTTAATCACCTTAAAAATATATTCAAACAACTCATCTAACAATTATCATATTATACGCAAAATTTAACTCTTAATAAAGAATTGAATTAATCCGTGCATTACAGCTCATATATAATTATAAAACAAACTTATTGTTTCCAATTTTACATCTGTAATAAAATTATGATAATTTACAAGTCAAAAATCCTTAATTATCGAGTGTTAACTTATAAATAAAAAATTAGGACTTAAATTAAGATTAAAAAATTTCGATTGTTACAAAGATCCTTCAGCGTTGCTGGCGGCGAGGGCCTCGAGGAGAGAGATCTGGGGGAGAGATATGAGAGAGAGAGAGAGAGTGAGATCTGGGAGAGATTCTGTAGCCTTGCCGGCGGGCGAGGGTCTCGAGGAGAGAGAGATTCGGGGGAGAGATCTGAGAGAAAGAGAGAGAGATCTGGGAAGAGATCCTCAACGTTGCCGATGGCGAGAGGTCGCGGACGAGGACAACGAAGGCCTCAAGAGAGAGAAAGAGAGAGATATGAAAGACTGTATGTGTGAAAGAGTGGCTGGTTTTTTAGGCGAAGTGGGTGAGTTTCAGGGGTGTTTGGTTTGAAGGAAGTGGGCGGAAGTAAGGAAATGAGGAAGTATAATTGATGACTTCCCTATCTATTCAAACACCGGAAAAAGAAAATAAGAAAACCCCTTTTCCTTTTCTATTCTCTCTTTTACACAACCATTTCCTCACTTCCAGAGTGCTACAGTTAATTTTGTGGTCATGTAAATCTCATTTGTAATAAGTTGTAGCGCAAAACAGTTAATTTTTTGATCATGTAAATTTCACTTGCATTCTAATTACAGTCTTTTTTTTATTTTTCTTAATTAATTTTTATTTTAATATTATTTTGCGGTCAACTTTGTGATCAACTTTTCCACTTCCACTTCCACATTACCATCCAAACACCGGAAAAGACATAACATTTTCCAAACTATACTTCCCAACAACATTCAAACACCGAAAAACTTACTAACCAATTCTCAAGTTCCAAAGGGAACTATTATCACTTTCTCACTTCCTTACTTCCTCACTTCCATCCTTAACCAAACAGGCCCTCACTTGAATGAGCGGGCGACGAGTAATCCCACATTTGACCCGAAAATATTTCGGACCAAATAGGTATGCCCAATTGGGCAGCTGAATCATCTGAGGGGGCTTCTAGCCCAGTTGAGCCGCGGGCTGGCCCACCCAATTCGCCCTTGCCAAATATTTCTTTCTTTTTTTTTTTTCTCCCCTGAACACCGAACTTTTCACCTGGTCTTGCCGAATTATTTCAGAACGGACAATGAGCAAATTTTTTTTTCCACAGCTCTCCTTGTTGCGAAATTATAAAAAAAAGCAACGATTTGCAAAATAACCCCCGATCATTATCCGTTCGTCCTTTGGGAACGTCTCTCAAAAATTCCCGTCATTATCGCAGTAACACCCCGGCTTCTCTCGGAGCAAGCGAAATGACCAATATATACAAAGTCTAACGGGGATTCCAATTGAACCAGAAGGTTAATTTCGTCTTTTCAAATGAGGTCCGGGGCTCCTCCTTGTAAAACGCGGAAGAGACGCTTTTGAAAGACGTGAGGAAGCAGTTTCCATCAAACCCGAGGGAAGCGAACCCTCACCCACCCAGCCAATCACCGAGCGCCACGTGTGAAGAATAAAATCCTTTTCGAGAAAATAAGCCGAAAGTAAGAGTAGAGATCTGAAAATATAAGCAATAATTAATTAAAGGGACCTGGGGAAGTCAGTTACGTGTGAGTTTCGCACAAGCTATTATTTTAATGTGTAATTATGCAGGGGTTTTCACCAACCCAAGGGTTTGAGATTAGATTAAAGAGGAATTGGAGTTGGTAGAACACCTGGTGAGCTTACCTCCTCGGGACTTCTTTATTAGCAATAATATATCCTGAAATATTTCTTTTCACACCAAGTCATCAGTTGTCTCCGACAAAAGCTCAAAAACTGTTTCTTTTATTATTTATTTATTAAAATTCTGTTTTTTTTTTTTTGTTCTTGTTCTCTTTTTGTTCTCTCTCCATTTCCTGACTCCTCCGTCTTGTGCTCTGAAGTAAGCTCTCTTGGCTTTCTTTGTAACTCTCTCTCTCTCTCTCTCTCTCTCTCTCTCTCTCTCTCTCTCACATTTGATTATCCTTAAAATTCCATTAAAGATTGGATTTTGTGGTTATGAATTCGATGGTGAAGTTCGCTCCTTTTTCTCTCCTTGTGGATGTTTGTGAATCATATTCGCCATAAATATCATGTCTTTTTGATTTCCAAGTATTATTCTCATGGTTTAATCATGTGGGTATTCATTTGATTAGTTTGTTAAGGTCATTTTTATGGTATTTTGGGCATGAGAGAGTTGATTGTGTTTGTTATGGAGTTGGTAATTAGGGTTCAATTTTTGTAGTCTAATTATTGGCTGGGTTTACTTAATATTCCTTGTGGGGTGAGAGGGGATGCTGTTAATATGGGACTTTGTGGTTTATTTGTTTTTTGTCGGAGGGGAATTCTGGTTTTAATTGGATCATATATAATTTCTTTCAACACTTGTGGGACGTCTGCTTTTTCCATGAAATCTTGGTTTGGGGATTCACTTTTAAGTGCCGTGATTTGAGTTTTTCTGGTATGCAGTGTGATTCGATTAAAAATATGTGATTTTTCTGGGGTATAGTTGCTCTTGCTGATGGAGGATTAGGGTTTAAGCTGGATATAAATGTTAACTTTTAGCAAATATTTGCTTAAGAGGAATTCTTTTTATTTCATTAGCTGTGTTTGTTTCAGTTTTTGTATAGAAATGGGAGATTCCCTTATTTGTTCGTTTAGAGGAACTTGTTCGTTTATCTTTTTAGGTCGAAATGTTTACAATTACACAAAATTACCATGGAAATTCTGCATGGTTTATGATTTCCTTTAACTTTTGAAATATCTCCATTATTGATTTTGTCAGTCTCCTTTTATTGACTGCTGTATTGTTAAGACAAAATTGATCTTTGGGAGGTCTGTGTGGTGATACAGGACAGGAGTATTTCAGTTTGGGATGATTAGAAAACTTTATAACTGCAATACGTTCTGTAAAAACTTATGCTCCTAAGCAGTCCTGCTTTGTATGCTCTTATAATTATTTTTTCTTAGTAGATTAAAATGCTAGAAGTATGGAAGATATTAGATATCTTGTCTGCGACTCTGAAGATGGAAACTTGGTTTAGGTTAAATAAGTTGAACATAAACTGAGATCTAGTTCTTTCAGGTTTTACAAACCAGAAACGTGCTGACAATGGCAAACTATCAGATCATGGGAGTTGCAAGTATTGCCTTGAAATTTGGTTCCGACTGAAAGGCCTAGAACTGTGATGTCTGATTCATCTCATCATGCATCTATTTGAAAATCACCTAGAGAGGGGGGTGGATAGGTGATGTGCTAATCAAATACGAAATTTAAAAACTTATACTAACAAAAAACTAAGCACACAAATAGATTCCAAAGAGTAAATCCGAATTTTCGGTGAATAGCTCTAGAACTTCTCCTCAAGATTTCTCTTTTATAAGAGTTGAGGTGCTTGCTTTCTTGGATCAAAACAAGTATAAGCACAATATCAAGTATACAAGAATGAGCAATAATATCAATGCAAGATATAAAAAGAGTTGAGTTGAGAGATAGGCAAACGTAAACACGAGGTTATGTTTCGAGATTCAAGCCATTTGCTCTACGTTCCCACCTTCATCTAGAAAGATTTTCACTATTTCCACAAAGAAAATAATTCTCTACACAAGAGGAGGGCACAAAGCCAATACACCTCTACACAAGAGGGAAGCATAAAGAAAAAGAAGATTATAACACTTGGTGATCATAAAGATCACAAATTAGAAATCTCACAATAAAAAAAATCCTAAATATCCTAAAAGATAGATATAGAAATGATTGCTCAAGCTTGTGAGAAAACTAAAGAGACTGGAAACTCAAGATTTTTTGAAAAACTCAAGAGAAACTCTCTTGATAAAGTCTCTTTAGATATGAAATTGAAGCTCTAAAACTATTACAAGTTTGCTGGAGAAAGCACTTGGAAACTCTTGTGAAAACTGGTTGAAAAACTCTTGTTAAAAACCTTATTTATAACCCCAAACTGATTCAGGAAGAGAATCAAGACAAACAAGCCAAAAGACTTGACCTATCGACAATCGTTCTTTCCCGAGAATTGAGAATTTACAGTCCTGTCGACATCCCTAGTACGTATCAGGTATCTGAGTTTGTTTAGGATTCTGTTTTGGGTCCAAAATAGATTCTGATTAAATTTCTCTTTTTTTATTTTAAATTGTAAATTCAGATTTCCTAAATAGATTAGGACTCTTTTAATTCTTTTTATTTTTTTTTTAAGAAATAGGTTATAGTTTTCAAGTAGGAGTAGTACTCTTTTGTAAGCTTATAATTGACCCTTGTATTCTTATTTTTTGTCAATCTATCATCCAACTTTCATCAATAAACTTTTGAATTTTTTCTCATATTTGCTCGTGGATTCAAGTTGTTCCTTTTGGCTCGTGATCGGGTCGTTTTTGCTCGTCGTTTCGAGTAGTTACCCCTACCTGGAGATCTCTTCAGGGTTCGTCAGCGCTAGAACGAGATCTATTTTGCGTCGATCGTCTTTCTCGCTTCTCCGTCTGCGTCAAGTGGTATCAAAGCTTTGACAATTTTTCAACGATGATAGGAGACAATGATAGATTGTAAGCCTTTTTCACGAGAATGAGTACTGATAGGAGAAGAGGGAACACCATCAAAAGGATGTCTCTCAGGATTGATGATCGAGGTCTGGCCATTGTACGCACCGAAGCGGACATGATCGTCAATTGTATTAACCACCATATCAACCACCACTTCATCGACCACCGCCACATTATCCGCCACCAAGGTATCATCTACAACATCCTCAATTTACTGAATTTTTCTATGAGAAGAAATTACTTATCTATCAGTATAATGATTATGAAGAAGATAGGATGGCCTATGGAAGGTGTAGGGGATTCTCTAATCTTAACCCTCATAGGAGAGGTAGGTTTCCTAACCCTAATAGGAGGAACATGTTTTCTAATTCTATTCGAGACCAAGTAGGAGGATATTCAAATCTTGATGAGTTTTTTACTTCTATTCAACCTTGCTTTGGATTGAGGAAGTTTGTTTGACATTGAGTATATTCTCATGGAAGATCATGTTGAATTTGTGGTTTATAAACTTAAAGGAAGGACTGCGGCATGGTGGGATCGATTTCAAAACATATGTATGTACTAAGGCAAGCCACTTATAAGAACGTGGAGCCGAATGAAAAGACTCTTATAAGCCTATATCTTTGCTTTGGAGGAAGAAGAGATGAATAATTGACCTCGATCATTCATGAGATTTTATCGCTCAAACGAGATTGCGAAGCCACATCAGCAACCACCAGTTGAAGAGAAGTCAACCAAGAGAGATTCATCAAACCTTCAAGCGGCTACAGCCAAGCACAATCTCTCGATGAAGTCATGAAGTTTATGCCACCTATTCTTAGTTCAAAGGAAGAGAAGGCATAACTCGTGCCTGTATGCAATCAAGGCAAATTTTTCGTGGAACCAAAGGAAATAGAGTAAGGTATTACTTTAGAAGAAGTTTCTACAACTGCTGAAATTCCCAAGGAGGTCGACAAATTATAGGAGGAGTGCAAATGAGTTGGGATCAACAAGTTTGAAGTATTACCATCCATGGAAGATAATCATCATAGTACGATTATTTTCATGATTTTGGAGATCCTGTCATGCGAAAGAAGAGTGTCAAGGATGACAGTTTTAAATTCTTCTAGTTCATATCACCTACTATTAGCATATGGGTTCTACATGTTCGACAAGGTATGACAAAACCCATCTCCACTTGTACTTTGGAAGATCTTTTTCATGAAAGCAAACCAATGAATTATGAGAGCATGATGGATGTGTATGGCTGGATAATGAAGGAGCACCAACTAATTGACATTGATTATGAACCGATCCGAGATAATAATTGCATTGAAGATTTAATGACGCAACACTACATGGAGTTTAATGAAAGTCAACGAGGCGAATCAAAATTTTGGGATTACACTTTTCCTCGAGCAGAGTTTGCATACAACAACATGGATCATGGTTCAACATGATTTTCTCGTACGCTAAAGGGAACATATTTTGTGGAGAAATCTAATAAGAAGTATAAGACAATAGCCGATAAGAAGAAGCGAGAGAAACTCTTCGAGAAAAAAGATATGATGATGGTATATTTGAGGAGAGAGAGAATTTCAACTTAAGAGTCCCTACCAAGCAGGTATAACCTGATAGGAACATAAGAACGAGTTCTTTTGAAGAGGGAGAGACTGATACAGGAAGAGAAGTAAGACAAACAACACAAAAGACTTGACCTGTCGACAATCCTTCTTTGGACTGCCGATAGGATTTTCTCGAGAATTGAGAATTTACAGTCCTATCGACAGAGCTTTTCACATGTCGACAACCCTATTACGTATCAGGTGTCTGAGTTTGTTTAGGTTCTGTTTTGGGTCCAAAATAGATTCTGACTTAATTTCTCTTTCTTTATTTTAAATTGCAAATTTAGATTTCTTAGATAGATTACGACTCTTTTAATTCTTTTTATTTTATTTAGAAATAGGTTATAGTTTTCAAATAGGAGTAGTACTCTTTTGTAAGCTTATAATATGCCCTTGTATTCTTATTTTTTTATCAATCTATCATCCAACTTTATCAATAAATTTTTGAGTTTTTTCCCTCATATTTGCTCGTGGATTCGAGTTGTTTCTTTTGGCTCGTAGATTTGGGTCGTTCTTGCTCGTGGATTCGAGTAGTTATCCCTATTCGAAGATCTCTTTAGGGTTCTTCAGCGCTAGAACAAGATCTTCACGTCGATCGTCTTCCTCGCTTCCCTGTCTGCGTCACAAACATAAACTAGCCGTTGGGGGCAAAACAAGGCCAGAAATGGCCTGACAGTCGACTGGGCGATCGATCATCCAACGACTATTAAAATAGCCGTTAGAGCTGTTAGTCAATCGGGCGGTCGATCGAGCTCAACTCCAGAAAGCTTAGAGCGGTCGACTGCGCGGTCGACCCCAAAAATAGAGAGTAGACTTTCTGCGGTCGACCGACATGCACAACACTAAGCTTGCGCACATCTGATCTATCTAGCGGTCGACCGACAGAGCACCCAGCTCTAGCTAGCGGTTAACTAGCTCAGCCCAAATTTTGTTATCTTTTGTGTTTTAAAAAATATTTTTAAGTCCAAATAAATTTCTATAAAATCTACAAAAAATAAGTTCATGTAAATACAATAGAGCACAAATATGTGTGATAAAAAATTAACACATATTACAAACATGCGAACTTCTTTTTGAGATTTGAAATACAATCTTGAAACATAAACTATATTAAAATTGTTAATCCAAACACTAACTTTAAATGGAAAATAATTTTTTCTAAAACTTATATAAATACAAAAACAAGTTTTTCAAAACTTATTTGAAGCACCACTGCGTATGGATAGAATCCAATACACATAAAATATATGAACTTGTTTTTGATAAAGTCTACTCATAAAACTAAAAACGAGTTAAACTGAAATAAAAAACTATTGTTCTTGAAAACTAATATCAAATTTTTGTGTGTGATTGTGTATAAGCTCGAGCAATCAAAACCAATCTAACTTTACACAAATTCTAAAGTTATAAACTCTAGATTCAAGTCTTCTTGTTGAATAAATCTTCTTCTCCATCTTGATTTGATCCAAACTTGATTCCTTTGAGTTAGACTCTTTTTTGAGTACTTGATATGATCTTTATGCTTGAGCTCTTGAATCAACATGTGTTAGTTTGAAGAAGCTAAACACTAACTAAAATCTTGATTAAAATCTGAAATTTAAATAACACAAGATCATTACTATTATAACTATATGAGTTAATCATCATCAAAGCTAGAGTGATGGACCTATGGGCCAACACTATTCGTATGCTTATGCGACTATGCCTATGGAGTCTCCCTCTAGAACACCTCCTCATTTCGTCTCTTTCTGTGTATGTGGTTTGGCTATATGAAAAATATGGTGACATAACGCAAGGTCTCCCGGAAAGGGGAACTCAAGTAATTTACCTAACAATTTATTAAGATTGGCTTTCCCCGCCCGCCAATTTCTTATAAACTGGCCTCTATTGGAGCTCTAATTAGCTTTTGTGCAGTTAGAAGCTTGATCTGTTGCATGCTATTCGCTATAAATTTTACATAATATATTGAATCAATGGACAAAATATGGCTTTGGATTATGTATAATAACTTGTGGTTGTTATTAAGTCTGAACTGGTATTGACCTAACATTTTGAAAGATTTTGTAGTTTAGCATTCCTGACTAAATTTCCAACGAATTGCATCTTTAATTAATAGAACGTACACAATATTGTATTTTCTTTATATTTATTAATATTATATCTAAAGTGAGATCTGCATCATTGGAGTGGAACATATCATCCTAAAGCATGTTAAATTGGAAATCTTGGAGGAAGCCATTCCGTGTGGTAGTTGGCTTTGTCATCCATAGTCCTCCAAGGCTCCATCATTTTTTCAGTTGCACCTAACTTTTGATTATATGCTCCATGATTCTTCAGATAACTGAGATTAATACTGAAACTAATCCTTGAGTCTTATTAACTGATTCAAATTGAAAAAACATCCTATTTATTGATGCACAATTCAATTCATAATTTGACATTTATTCTGGTTCCTTTGTGAATTTTCAATTTGTGCTGGCTGAAGAGATGGTGTACTTGGGGAAAATGGCTGGTCTTATGCTTGTAGACTTTTATAACTCTTGTTTGTTTATCTGTTTATTGATTTGTTTTCATACAATGCGACCTGTTCTTGCTGAAAAGATGGGTGGATATGGGGAAAATTTGGTGTCTCAATGCTTATTTTATTCATGTACTATTTTTCATGTTTGTTTAGTTTCTTCATTGCCTATGTAATGTTATATACTTCAGTATTATTTGCGGAACAGCGTATGCTTGATCTCAAACTGCAATTAACAGTTTCTGATTGCCCTTGCATGACCTGCTTATTTTCTAAGGATACCTGCTCTTTAGCCTTCTTGGTATTATGAGGATGACTTCACAATACCAGAACATAAGTTTACGACTGTGACAATTGATAGGCATCAAGATACAATTAGGTATAGGGTACAAACTTAGCTATTTATTAACGTAAAGTTCTCAACAAATCTCATATAAAAATGATTGTTGTTTAGTCCTTTTAGGAAGTAATATGGCTTTATAAATGATTTTTTAAAATACTACGATGTATAAGCTGTTCTTGAACTGTTAATTACTGAGGATAACAATATTTTTTTTCCTTATCAGGAGTGAAAGATAGGTTTTGCTAACTTAGATGATGATTCACATGGCAGGGTTGATCTTTAGATGACCATAATAAAAGTACTGATGGAATGACATTTTAGTATGTAATCTAGTAGTGAAACATCTATAGGTCGATGGTTATAATAAATTGTGACAATATAAATTGGTTATACTATCTTTCTTTCTCGAATCTTTAGGCTAAATGGCATCGTAGCATTGGTTCCATTATACATTATTTATGAAGATTGTAGAGTTGAAATATTCATCCACTTATTATGGAGAAGTGTTTATTGGTATAGGTGGTGCTGCATAATCGGTGATACAAGGCTTGACTCCTGTCATTGTTTAGATATTAGTTTGGAATAATTCATCCATTTCTGCACTGTGTAATAGTTGTTGGAGCAATTTATCATGGGACAACCCCCTTTCTAATATCATTATGTTTCCTATTTTCAGCCACGAACTAAATAACTAATGTGATTATAACTTTAGTTTTTCCCTTTGTCTTATCAGTAGTTTATAATTATCTGGAAAGTGTTGTTGGGATGATTGGATGGGGCTTTACAAGTGTAAGAATATCCATCCTGAGAATCTCTCACAAATTTGTCATATTTTAGAAGCGTGCCAAATCTGTACAAAAACATAGACTTGGTCACAATTTTATATATGTTAAGAGTAGAAGGAGAATGGATAATATACTATAATGTTATATTTATCATCTCCTTATGTTTGGAAGACGGAGAATGGGTAATATAATATAATGTTATAAGTATAGGAGCCTAATCTCTTCACTTGAGAAAGACAAGGGAGTCAAACCAGACAGTTCAAGAGTTTCACCTATAAATAGTAAAGCTGTTCAAGTCCCCCAAAATAGAAATCTGTAGAAATGTGTCCACTCATTCTCAGTAGTAAAATGGAAGGATTATCATGTGCTGAACCCTATGGTCATCTCTGGACCTGATCGGATTATTCTTCAGAATAAACCTAAAAATGGTAATCTGATGCACACTTAGTTCTAGTATAAGGTATTAAATTGGAAATATTTCCAATCACTCTCACTGGTAAGACAACTGGACTATTCATCTTCTGGGCCCTACAGTCAGCTCTGGACCTGGTCAGATTATTCTTCAGAATTAAGCCTAAAATGGTAACCTGATGCATGCTTAATTCTAGTATAAAGTTTCTTTGATTTGTTGTACAAATGAAACTAACACTTGTTCTAAGCTTAAACTTTTAGTCTTTTTACAATAATCGAAGATGGCACTGGGAAATGAACTTAAACGAAATTACTTATCTTTATTGTGCGGAACTTATCATTTTACCACCATGCCAGTACCTTGCATGGGTCACCCTTAAAATTGATGCTCATGAAGAAAGCCATGGCTGAATGGTTTTGTTTGTTAATATAAAAAAAAATGACAATGCGGACTGTGAACTTCGATTAACTTTGCTGGACCTGTTGGAGTATATATGAACTCCCATTAAATATGAACTTCTAGTAACTTCCACTGACAATTCCATCTCTGCAATCAATATGGAGTTTAAATGGATTTAGTAGGAGTGGCCTTCTGCGAAGTTTGGCAGTTGGAAAAGATTATAGAAATCTCATCCACTGAATCTTTCTTGGTTGGTTAGTATAAGTTGGTTAATATAATCAACTATAATCACATGAAGTCTTTTTTTTTCTTTTCTTTTCAATTAAGTGTTGTTTAAAAATGAGACAATTTATTTTCAAAAATGGTCTGCAACTATTCATGGGAAGCTAATGCTTATGATTTTTTCATGCTAGATAGGAGCCAAGAGAATGAGAAGCAAACTCTACGCGTGCATCTCCCAGTCCCAAAATCTGGACAAATCTGGAACTTGGTAGATTGGTGGGAAGTTTTATGTTATCTGATCGTCATACTTAACAGATCATCTTTGTACTCTGGCCATAGTTTAGGCAAGGTGATGGCTTCTACTTGGAAATGATGTTACTTGGTAAACAAGTTTTATCTATAGGATCTCTGCCTCTAGCATCTGGAGAATTAGTTTTACTGCTCTTCCTGGGTTGAGGTCGTACAAATACACCAGAGATATCATGGATGATTTTATTGATCCTTTCCTTTCATCAGCATCATGGTCAGTGCTGAATACATCTTCAAGGTCTTCATGGGCTGGCACTATTGCATCTCAAGCAAATGGCTTACTTACCGATTCAGTTGAATCATATGTAGGGGATGAAAAGAATCCAACTATGTGCATGATTCCCTCACCCCATATCATGGGAAATGTTGTTGCTGAAGATTTGGATCTGCGTGCCCATAGTGAGAATTCTTCTCTCTTTGCCGAGGAAAATTTGAAACTTTTGTCACAGCACGAACTAACAACCCAGAGTTCACATCCCCAACATAACAATGGTACTTGTGATAGCAATTTTTTATTGAAGGATGTATTTGAAAGCAACTCAACATCTGAATCATACGGGCGGGAATTAAATACATCATGCTCTGTAGCACTTTCACATTGTGCATTAACCATGTCCAGTTCAGTTGAAAGCAATGGCAGTGAGCCGTCCAAATTTGCACAATCTCTTGGAGATGCCCACTCTATTTCTTCAGTTCCAGCAATGTGGCCTCCATCATATTCAGTTGTATCTTCTTTTGTCGAACAAGGAAAACTGCAAGGCTTTGGCCTTCAAGGTGTGGAAAGTGAAGCTGATGAATTGGGTAAAACATATGTTGAGAATGACAAGTACCCCCATCTGAACAATTCTGCTGCAGCATCTCTACATGTAAGAAATCTCATATTCAAATTCATATGAGTTTTAGATTCTGCTACACTATGAACAATAAACTGACTACTTTTTGTGACAATTTTTTCTGCAGGATTGCAATGGGCTCCACTCCAACTTTCCTAATTTCACTGTTGGGCAACAAATGAAAATCACAAGGTCACATCCTCATCAACAGGTGCAACATGCTTATCCATTTCTCATTCATCTACTGCACTGGTAGTTCTAGGTTAATCAATGCTCATCTAAAACTACAGGAGCAAAATGGGCTGCACAACCTTCACTTGCCGCCTTTCACTGCTGGGCCACATATGACTCTGAGCAAATCACCTGGAGTACAAGCTCATCAGCAGGTTGTAGACTCAGTTACTTATGTTTATTTAATGCAACCTTCCCCTTCTCCCTTCTGTTCTCAGTTTTCAGTTTTCTTTCTGTTGATGTGCTTGATTTGATTTTCTTCATATTTAATTCTCACAGTCCATTGAAGGAAATACCCTTAAGTATGAAACAAATCCTGGTGCTCAACAGCGTGTGACACCAGCTAATGCCAATGGTTGTCATGAAGCTGCAAAGCCACGTGTCCGTGCACGGCGTGGTCAGGCCACTGATCCTCATAGCATTGCTGAACGGGTTAGTATATAATTTTCTTCTTTCATCATATCACAATAAGCATGTGAACTTGCTAATATGTTTATGTTATTGGTTTCCTTGCTGTGCTTGTTTTTATTAGCTATCCCACCTTGATTTCTGATTATTGCCTCATTAGTTGTCTTATACATATTTAATTTGAAAGAAGACTTCTGTAAGTGGATTTTAACTATGAAATGCAGCTTCGAAGAGAGAAGATTGCTGAAAGAATGAAGAACCTGCAGGAACTTGTTCCAAATTCCAATAAGGTGCTCAACTCAGTTCATCATCTTTTCCTAAACCTTACAATATCATCATCATGCTTTTTTTTTTAAAAACATTTTCAAGTACTCCATCAAATATTTATTATTTTATTCGCATAATGGGTCTATTGTGATTATTTTAGTATTATTATTTTGGTATATCTGTAGTGGCAACGTGTCTGTTTGTGTCCCTAGAGATGCATATGCACACTGTCATTGCTGGAGTCTTTACTCTATCAACACACCATATATGTGTTGTTTAAGTTCTTCCATCCGCCGAACACATATTACATATACATAAGCATGGAGGTTGGTTGTTGCAGGTTATGTTTTCACGTCTTTAATGAGGTTAAACCAGAATCTTTCAATTAAGAAAAGACAAAATTTTGTCGCTTGAAGGGCTGGCTTTATACTGCAATATATAAATGTTGTTATAAGGGGTAACAAACCGAAGTGAGCTTGAGCAAAGCTTCATGCAAGCTACTGTTAAGTACTAGATTTACTACTATATCATTATGGACTCCTATAAAATTATATAGCCTGTACTGATGTATTTCCTCCCATAAGATAATTGTGTACTCCAATTATTATTTCCATTCTTATTCTCACAAAAATGATCATTCTATTTGTGATTTTAGCACTTTAAGCTGCACTTATTACAAACAAAAATGATGAAATCATAATATAAAATTGACCAATGATGCACAAGTGGTTAGAGACTTGAACATAACTTTGAATTTCATCATAAGTGAACTGTGCTCCAGTCAAAAGTTCATGAGCAATCTCATTGTGTTTATATGCTGTGCGCCTTTCAGCCTTCATAGATAGCATTGAAATCATGTATTAGGTAGAAGTCTCTTGTAGTTTCCCTTGAAAGATGATTCATTCATGAGTGTTTTTAAAGTTGATAGCCTATACATTAGGTTCGTCCACATAATTTCGTTATCTCAGGCTAATATTTAATCCTGTAATTGAACAGTTAAAATCAGTAGAACTTTAACTTTGTTAATTATTTCACATTGTCAGTCCATGCATACTTTTAGTCACCATATGCTCTTAGATAGCAAATGGAATCTGAAGAGTCAAGTGCAAGTGCATTGTGGTTAACAACCGTATTGTTTATCTTAAGCAGTATATAGGTGTTACCAATATTCTGTTGAATAGATATATACCTTTCATGCATCATGAAAAGTTCCTTTTTATCCTCTCATAGAACAGTTTTTTTTTTTTTTTTTTGCCTTCTTCGGTTTTGATAGATATACAACTTTCAAATAACCATGTAATCTGATTGTTCCTTTCTCTGAATATTGATTGTACACAATTTATTGCTAGGCTCAATAACTCTTATATGAACTATAATATTCTGTAATCAAACAGCGCTGCCACCATGGCTTGCTAATAATGAGTGCCAATATAGTGTAGATATAAAAAATCATGAATTATCTGATTTCTGACACGTACAAAGAATCTATAATCTTGAGCATTTAGACAGTAGCATTCTGTGCTCAGTTCCTACTTGGCGTGGAAAAGAGATGAAAAATCGTCCTGCTTTCTACATTGTAACTTGTTAGTTGCTTGATGGTAAGTTGTGTTTCATTTCATTTGTGTATTTTGATTTCTGGGTCGCATGGCAATGTCAAAGTGAGCTTTTCCATAACTTGTTAGCTTATGGAGGTATTTAGTAATAAGGTTGCTTTTAGTTGGCGTACTCCAAACCATTTTTGCATGACTTGGCTGTGTCGAATGTCAGGACTTATGAGTCATGTCATTTTTTACCGAGGAAAAAAGAATTATTCTTTGTAGAGCCAACTTATATTTTATTCTGCTCACCTGGGAGAATAATAACTTCCACTTTTGACAAAAGCTGCTACCAGCTGGTGGCTGAACTTTTTCTCCTCTTTGTGTGCAGACAGACAAGGCATCAATGCTTGACGAGATCATAGATTATGTCAAGTTCCTTCAGCTACAAGTCAAGGTTGGAAATAAGCCATATACTCGAAAAGATTTCAACTTAAAGTTTTGATCTTATAGGGCGTGTTTGGATGTAAGGAATCGGAGTGAAGTGAGGAAGTGGGGAAGTATAATTGCTCATTTCCCTATCTATCCAAACACCGGAAAAGGAAAATAAGAAAACCCTCATTTCCCTTTTTCATCTCTCTTTTACACAACCATTTTCTCACTTTCAGAGTGTTACAGTTAATTTTGTGGTCATGTAAATCTCATTTATAATAAGTTATAGCATAAAACAGTTAATTTTTGGTCATGTAATCTCACTTGCATTCTAATTACAATCTATTTTTTATTTTTCTTAATTAATTTTTATTTTAATATTATTTTGCGGTCAACTTTGTGGTCAACTTTTCCACTTCCACTTTTCATTACCATCCAAACACCGGAAACGACAAAACATTTTCCAAACCACACTTCCCAACAACCATCCAAACACCAGAAAACTTACTACTCATTTTCCTTTTTCCTAAAGGAAATAAATCTTACTTCCTACTTTCTCACTTCACACCAATTCCTTAAATCCAAACAGACCCATAATGAAATTCATTGTCCTGTTTACTTCAGGTTCTGAGCATGAGCAGGTTGGGTGCAGCTGGAGCCGTGGTGCCTTTAATTACAGATGCACAGGCTGAGGTGCCATCTTGTTTCCATTTTTTCTTGCATCCTTACTTCAGTTAGAGTTTTACTTGCTGCGAGTTAGTTATGCCTCTTGTTTTTTGTTTAACTTGTTTGTTGAATGATCTCATTTTGACTAAGAAGCATGACACAGACATGGGACATGGGTATGATCGGATCACCACACGGCAATTCATTAAAAGTAGGACAGGGGGACACAACAACGTGACACTAGAATATATAGCGTATATGTATAAATGAGGAAGTACATATATGCATGCATGCATATATACATAAGAAATGCTCTTCAACTTTGTACAGCGTAGCTCAATGTATTATACTTCTTATATTATTGTAAGATATCTGAATCTATCACACATGCAATCAACATTCCACATTACTTCCCATGATCTTTGATATATACACAAGTCAAATAAATATATCAAACATATAATGGAAAGAAAGAAGTGTATGAGAAATATAGGACAAATGTCGAAGAAGTTACAACAAATATCCGAAACTTAAAATTATAGCATCTAATTAACAACATTTAGAAGTACCCGATAAGTGTCTAAAGAAATGTCGGTGTCGGACACAGGTGTCAGAGTGTCAGACGCGGGTACGGCTCCATGATAGAAGTCTCCGTGCTACATAGCATTTGGATATTCATTCTTTTGTTTTAATTCCAACTAGTTAACTAAGCATCACAAGTAAAATTAGTATGAAATATTTTAATTTTCCAAGTTATATCTCAGCCTTTTCTATAGTGGAAATTTGAACACACCAAGCAATCATCATCTTTTTATTTGAATTTTGCGTTTCTTCTGTTGCTTCGGCTTTCTGGCTTATACTTTCTTCTTAGAAAGGATTCAATTCCAATGAGAACACTTGCTTCATAAAAGTAGTAGTAGTTCCAATTAGAACACCTTTCTTTATGAGCACTCTTACAGTCTTACCTTGGAGATTTGAAGGTTTGTCTGAGTTCAACCATGTGACCACGAAGTTGTCTCCTCATTTGTCAACTACCTTTCCATCGTTGCTGTAGCTAGAAGAATGGAAACAGATAATAAGGAATTGCTATTTAACTCAACAAACCGTAGTAAAGATCTTGTTAGTCCTCTTCTGAACTTTTCTTGACTTGAAATTCTGCTTTCCTTGGCCTTGAGATAGAAAGAGGCTTAATCGCTGATATTTGTGAAATTCTAGTTTTAGCTCCTTTACACGCACCCACACCGACATTCTGATTCTAGATTTAGCAGTTTGATCAAGAGATACAAACATTGTATCTATCTTGTACAGGGCTCCGGAACTCTTCATCTGTCATCAATTAGCCAGGGTGGAGGTGATTTTTCCGAGGCCCAGGACAACTTAGCCTTTGAGCAGGAAGTCGTGAAGCTAATGGAATCCAATGTCACTACTGCAATGCAATATCTTCAGAACAAAGGGCTCTGCCTCATGCCTATCGCTCTTGCTTCCGCAATCTCGAGCCAGAAGGGGGCATCCTCTGCCGCTATTCCTCCTGACAGGAGAAGATGGATGCGAGCCATGGTGCGGTCTCCCAGAGCAATGGCCAGAGCCTCATAGAGAGGATCGGCAAAGAAAATGGAGGACACAACAGCGGCGGCGTGATCAAACAGGAAGAGTCTGTGAAGTCTGTTTAAGCATAGAGGACAACTAACCTCCTCGGTATTTTCTTTCATTAGTTTGAGTGTAGCTAATTTATGTATAGGTTTCCCGGCATGATGTAGGTGTCGAAAGTAGTAAATTGTATACGATACATGTACATGCAATCACTGTATGTATGAGTATACAGGGTAAATAAATAAATGTGTTTTAGGTTTGACGGATTTTAGTCATGTGATATGATATGCTTCTGTGTTGGTGAGGGGATTTTCTCAGTTGTATAAAGAATATGGAGGATGTTTTTGAATTGTTGGTGTCAGACCTTTTTTTTTTCCAAAATTATTTGTTTTAGTTGACTTCAAATCAAGAACGGATGCAAAAGTTGCACCCTAGGATATGAGCTTATCTCATTTGGTTTGATGAGAAAAGAGCTGAAGGAAATTATCATAATTTAAAGGAAAATCCTGATTGAAAAGTGCAAATCACATCTTCATAAATCTCTAGAGAAGGAAAAGAAACTTTTGAGAGCAATGTCTATGGAGCTTCTTCTTGTTCTTTTGCTTTCTTCTTGGATGATTTCTGTTGCTTCCTTGAGAGAGCTGTAGAGCTCGAATTCAATCTGGGTTTAAACCAAATGCTATAGAGAAGATTTTCTCTTCAAGATCCCCAGAGTACTGTGCCAGTTTTGATATCATAATAGCAAACTCCACATTGACTTGTATCCTTCAATTTCGCTTGCTTGCAGTTTTGGCATGAAAAATACTTGCTTGTGTTCGACATCGATCCTCTCCACCTCTTCATGAATCCCTGCAGGGCACACTTTGTTCTCCATCCCCCTCTTGGATGCAGCACTAGTAGTCGCAACGGACATCTCAGTTCACAGAAGCAAAGTCCGAGCTCCCAAACTCGCTCCTTCCAGGCCATCTCCTCCCTGTTTAGAGGGAAGACCTTCAGTACCAGCTACGATGATTCGCGCTTTCTTGCAACCATCAGAATCTCACCATTCAATTCAACCAAGTGTCTCTCGAAGTTAGATTCATCATACTACTACTTGTTATTTCTACTACGGCTTTCTGCTTTCTTCGGCACAAACATCACCATGAACATTGCGTTGGGACCAGCACCCTCCCATTGTAAATGTGAACTTCTACGGTCCTCTTCCGGTGGCACCCTCCCATTGTAAATGTGAACTTCTACGGTCCTCTTCCGGTGGAGGGGCAGTAGAGCAAAGGTAGCTGTGACACGATCAGAGTGAGAATCTCTGGCTGCTTCGTCTCACTTATGCCGGTGTCTTCTCTTCTTGGGGGCAGTCTTGGCCGCGCTCAGGCAGCAACAAACACACACAATTCTCCGTGTTAAATCAGTTGAAGAAACCGATAAGTTTGTATTTTATTGATAAAGGCAATGTCTGAATGTATAGCCACTACAATTACATAATAAGGTATAAGTACTACTTTTTAACACAGCATGTTGTTCTTCGCTTCGTCTTCTTCTTATAAAAGGAAAAGACCAAATAATGTTACTGGAAGATTTTTTTTTTTTTTTTTCCCCTTTTCTTTCAATTATTCGAACGAAGAAGATAGTTCATAGAGACCAGGTGAGCCCTTCAAGCACTTCTTTGAGTATCACACAAAATTTCAAGGTGTTTTTTTGAACGGACTCTTCACAAACTTTTCTGTTAAAGCTCCACTAATTTCTATTTGAGGAATAGTAATTTGTGCATACTTCAAGAAACGAAAGATTGCCGTTTTACTTGGTTGATTGTTTGTACCAAATTATTGGTGAATAATACAAAAATAAGTCGTAGAATATACGCACGTCTTGTAACTTGAACACAAGTGTGATTATGCGAGCAGCATAGATTTATTCTTTTTGAGAGAAAACAGACACGTCCTCAAATCGAGCAACATAGAATCATAGATTTATAACCATGTACAAAGAATTTTTTTTCAGAGTAAATAACCAGAGAAAACAACAACTCGGCTTTCAAATTTTCACGGTGTAGTGACTGGTCCGTTTTAGTATTGGATAGATTCTCTGTGTAGACTAAAATCTATCACCTTTCAATGCAAAGCTTAATCAGTTTTCATATTTCTTTTTTTGTACAAGTATTGTTCTGTTTTAGGGAAGCAGCATATAGACTCCTTTGTTTTCTTGTAATCACAAATAAATATTGAGGTTGAGTGAACACAATCAAGAGAAAATTTGATTTTCTCTGGTATTCATTCTGGTTTATTCATTTAGACCATGCCATATGGGGTAAGATATGGGAAGGTAAGTGGTTTATATATCAAACTTTTCTCATCTAATTATAATGACTTATTCGCTATGAGACGGGTTGACCACGCACTCTCGTTGCGCCCACAATGACCAACCTGATTTTTTGCTTTTTTAATTCTTTTATTTTGATTTTAACTGAGTCATTTTGACTAATTCCACTGACCGTTTTTCAGATCTCAAAATCTGTGGATCGGGCGCAACCAACCGCCCGATACTGCAGATCACGATATCGTACAGTTGAACTCGGGGTGCTATGTTGCCTATAAATAAAATCTCAGTTCAGTAGCAAAAAGACAACATCACTATTCTCTTCTCTCTCTTGAGATTCTCTGCTGGCATCATACATGCAAATGGAGAAGCTATATCTCTCTCTCTCTCTCTCTCTCTCTCTCTCTCTCTCAACTCTCTGATCTTTGCATTACTCTCTTAGGTAACCGTTCTTTATCTAAGCAGAGACTCAGATTCACGCTCGAGCTGAGTGTTAGCCGAGGACTTTTACAGCTAGTGTATGACGATCGCTACAACGCCCGAGCGATATGATGCGTTTGCCTTTTAGAGCAGTGTTTGCACGACTGCTCCCCACATGCCAACTCTTTCTTTCTTTATTATTTATTTACTTATGTTGATTTTATTATAATAGAATTTTCACATGATTGTTGCATGCTTAAAATTTTAATTTTTAGTAAACTAAAAATATCTGAAAATATTGAAAAATACAGTTTAGAACCAACAATAAAATCCTACGATCAACATCTATATTTCTGATTTCGAAAGAAAATACAATAATAACAAGTAACAGGAATAAAGTTTTTTTAAAAAAAATGAATAATTGAGCAAATAAATAGATGGGTATTAGCAATAACAGTCGAAGAAGCAAAACAGGATCATCCTTTTATAAAGCCCAAAGCAAGAGAGCCGATAAAGTTTGGGGTTTTTCAATAGAGTTCCCTAATCTTCCTATTAGCATTAGGACTTTGTTCAAAAAGGAAAAAAATAAATAAATAAATAAATAAAAAAGTGTTGTATTTCTAAAAGAATCAGGATCAAATATGACGAGATCTGATGATAGTGGGACCCAAATTCTCTCTACGAGAGAACCAGCGGAACTAATCTGCTGCTTTATACTGGCCTGTTTGGTTAAGGGTGGAAGTGAGGAAGTGAAGAAGTGAGGAAGTGGTAATAGTTACCTTTGGAACTTGGGAATTGGTTAGTAAGTTTTTCAGTGTTTGGATGTTGTTGGGAAGTGTGATTTGAAAAATGTTATGTCTTTTCCGATGTTTGGATGGTAATATGGAAGTGAAAGTGGAAAAGTTGACCACAAATTGACCGTAAAATAATATTAAAATAAAAATTAATTAAGAAAAATAAAAAATGGACTGTAATTAGAATGCAAGTGAGATTTACATGATCAGAAAATTAACTGTTTTGTGCTACAACTTATTACAAATGAGATTTACATGACCACAAAATTAACTGTAGCACTCTGAAAGTGAGAAAATGATTGTGTAAAAGAGAAAAGAGAAAAGGAAAAAGGGTTTTCTTATTTTCCTTTTCTGGCGTTTGGATAGATAGGGAAGTCAGTAATTATACTTCCTCATTTCCTTACTTCTGCCCACTTCCTTGCATCCAAACACGCCTGGCTTTATTTTCACGGGCACAACACGGACCAGAAAACTTTGTCGGTCTAATGGAAACGGAACGGTTTAGACTGACGTTAGAGGGGTTTGAACCGGGGGGTGGGGACCACCACCTGTGCTTGGCTTTTCCCCCTTTCTCAAGAAAGAAAGGGGAAAGTACCCTTAAATCTAAAGAGTTAGGGTTCAATTTCTCAAAATTCCACTCAAATTCAATCCAATTCCAATATGGCTTCCGAAAATTCTCTAACGGAGGAGCTCCAAGCTCTGCAGAAGAAGCTAGGAAAGAAGCAATCTTTCGAGGAGGCCGTCTCTTCGATCCAATCTCTACTTCGCGATCGTTACTCTTCGTCCTCTCCAGCTCTTCGCAATTCGGTGAATCCCTCTCGCTTCCTCTCTATTATGACATAATTTTGGTCTGAGAATTGGAATTGCTATCTTGTGAGAGGGGCTATTTTTGGTAAAATTGTTGCTTTTTAATTTGTAATGGATGTATATAATCAGATTTCAGTTTTGTTGATTTAGGGTTGAATGATGCCTTTACTTATATTCTTAAATTGGGGATATAATTAAAAGATCCTTTTTTTTCATAATAAAATTGAAAAAGAAAGGGGAGCCTTACAATCTTAACGTTATTCTCTTTATTATTAGTTTGTCTGATTCTACTAGTCCAATAGTCAGGGCGTTTCCATACCCATCATAAATTTCACAGTCGGGATATCTGATTTATTCCATGCCATTGTATTATGTCTTATGATCAATTTTTTCTTTTATAGATATACTCTACTGTTTGCCGTGTGGCAACTGTTCTTCAGACTAGATATACAGCACCTGGTTTCTGGCTTTCTGGGTTAAGGCTATTTGAACAAGCCGAGAGCATGGTCTCGGAGAATTCCCAGAAGGAAAACTTGAAGAAATGTATCGCTAGGGCTCGTGAGCATCTGCATGATGTGGATAATGAGGTTCCAGCACCAAGACAACTGGGTATTGCTTCCTTTTGATTTAATATTAATGATTTGTTATGTTGCATTGTTTAATAATTTTTTAAGTTTTATTAGAGCAAAACAGTATTTATGTTGAATTTCTTTTGATAGCTTAAGTGCTACAAAAGAAAATTTAATAAATTGTGCCTTATAATATCTAATGCATTATACTATCAATTCACCACATGTTTGGAATCTTTTAAGAAAAATATAGAAGAAGGGATATGGGAATTGAGGGTATCAGTTCTTGTAACAAGTAACATTGTGAGGGATGCAAATGCAAAACTCAGGAGTACAACATCAACAATTAGGCCATTTGTCCCAAGTATTTGGGTAGTCTACATGAACCAAAAGAGAATTACACCGGATCGGGCACATGGATCAGCTTTCTCCACTCATTCCTATCGAGCAATATGCTTTCATTAAGACCTTTAGCCTCTATATCTTGTCGTATCACCTCCATCCATGTTTTCTTCGGTCTACCCTGCGCTCTTTTAACTTGCCCTAATTTGATACGCTCTACTCGTCGGACAGCCGCATCTGTAGGTCTCCGTCTCACATGACCAAACTATCGTAGGCTGTTTTCTCTCATCTTCTCTTCTATAGGGGCTATACCTATCTTAGTAGTTAGTACGAATATCCTCATTTCTCTCCTTCTCTCTCCTCGTGTTATCACACATCCAATGAAGCATGCGCATCTCTGCTACACTCATCTTCTGGGCATGATATCTCTTTATAGTCCAACATTCTGTGCCATATAACTAAATTGTTCTAATAACATTCCGATAAAACTTTCCCTTCAACCATAATGGAATGTTACGGTCGCATAAAACTCCTGTTGCGCTCCTCCATTTCAAAAGTTGGCTTGGATCCTATGGTTGACATAACTATTGATCTCTCCATCCTTTAAGATAATAGAACCCAAGTACTTAAAATGACTGCTCATCGGTATTCCTTGTCCGTCTAGTGTCACAATACTATAATCTCGGATTTTCTGTTTACTGAATTTGTACTCCATATACTCTGTTAAACTCAGGAGTACAAATCAAAAAGTTGGCAGAGAAATAAGATTTTTGACCTTATGTGCATACTTAAATATGAGGTTGATTTATGACTTGTTTACCTTTTTCAAGTGATAAATTCTCATTGAACATTTTAGCTTCCCGAGTGCATGATTAGATAAATTTTATGGAATAAATTCAATTATTCATTCTTCTTGCGCAAGGATCAATGACAAGAAGAGAGCTTTTTGAGACATTTATTATGGTTCCAGCATGCATATTCTATAGGTACAGAGGGAGGCTTTTCAGAACTGTTCCTCAACTTTGTTGTTATTGGGAGGATATAAGAGCTGTTCCAAAGTCCGTAAACATAGCTTACTTAATTTGTAATTGAATTCTGTTATGTTTGACTTAGAAGTTTACTTCACATAGCATGTTCGTTCTTCATAGCATGTCCGAGGCATCTGCAAATTCGTTGGATACATTTATTTGGCTGTCTCACGAGATCTTCAAATTTGGTAATGACAACAAAAATGTTTCTACGAACTCTCACATTATTTCTATACAAGCTTTGTTGCTTGTCTGAGTGAAAAAGGCCATAAATTAATTGATACAAAGTTGGATTCATTAAACATTAAGGAAATCCTAATGCCATAGCAGATGGGATAAAGTTTGCCGCCTGTTGTTATACTGATAAATGAGCACTTTTAGTTAGTTAGTTAGTTTGTGTGCGCGCGCCTGAGTGAACCATCAACCTGGTGTGCTGAGATGTAAATGAATTCATAATGCTTAGTTGCTTACTACTCAAACCGAGCATTAAGATACATAGGATAAAATAGCAATAAACTTCTATAATGGATGTAGATTAATTTGTAACTAGACTAAGAGATTCATCAAAGTCATGTTGTTGCACTCTGCTTTCAATCACTGTGATCTGGAAAATGCATATAGCAAACTAGGATGCCTGCAGGCAGTGATGCACACTTTTACAAAGGCTTTGATTGAGTTTTGTCCACACTTTAAACGTGTCTGTATAAGCATTCAATTGCCATATGTTGTTGATGACAACCACAACGTGATTGAAATTTTAAACTATATTTTTGTTGCATTTTCATCAGATTCAAGATATCTTTTCGAAGGACATCTGACTGTGCAGCCTGAACCAGCACCACCTGCATGGCTTGTGGCACAGAATTTGTTAACTACCCTTGCTGTTGCACAAGATTGGGCATCTGTACCCGAACCATCAGAAGGTCAGGAGGAAAACAATAACACAACAGAAACTTCTAGGAGGGCTGAGGTTCCTGAGTCTGTCCGAGAACTAATAAGTAATATGCAAGAAATGGGTGATTTTCTGGATCTTGATAATGTAATCGAAGCTTCACTGCAGGTACCCTTTTCTATTTTCATGGTAGCTCATCCTTTCTTTGAAAAGCAGTAGATTTTTCTCAAAGACTAAGGCTTCTATTTAACCTGCTTTCAATCTATCTGCAAAGAATATTACTTTTGCTTTTCAAGAAAATAGATCCTTCTTGACATTGATCATGGAATCATGCAAACAGCTATTAGTTGTTGCACAAGACGGAAGCTTATATTTTACCCGCTTTGGGTCTACCTGTCAAAAGAATGTTACATTTGCTTTTCAGGAACATAGATCTTTCTGGAATTGGTCATGGAATCATGCAAACAACTATTAATTATTTTACACATCATGGAGCAGAAAATTGCTGATGGAACGAGGTAGAGAAATTTAGATTTAAAGATTGTGACCCAACAACATGCGATCACTTGGGTGAAAATTTCAAGTGTTACATAGTATATGGGATTAT
Source organism: Agave tequilana (assembly GCA_038442645.1). NCBI lineage: Eukaryota > Viridiplantae > Streptophyta > Magnoliopsida > Asparagales > Asparagaceae > Agave > Agave tequilana. The sequence goes on along the minus strand of JAVJIF010016187.1, from coordinate 27,808 downwards.
AACTGTGTTGGGTTAAATTCATACAAGTCACAGCTCAATGCGATAGTCATCTCCCTTGGTAAAGGAAATGAATTTGTTGGGTCATTTTAGAAATGACTTATTGATATTGCAAGTGGATTTTGTTGTCCAGCAGAAGGTAGATGCTCATTCCATATACATAAGCATGCATTGGCAGTAAAGCTGCTGAGGTTTGTACATCATGACTGCTGTATGGTGGACCATCCTAACTGCTGATCCATGTTTTTGGTTGTTATAAATGCACCTCAAAACAGATTTGTCAAATGTCAGAAGATATATCAGGTGCTTAATAACAAATACAGAAGCTATGGTATTGCCTATCATTCTCTGCTAAATTGATGCATGGTATGGAGCGCATGAAGTCAATCTAGGGGCACTACTAGTTCGTGACAAATAGTGTTTACCACTGATTTTTGTGGTCCATATTACTTGAAATGCATGCTTATTACCTTCCCTGTATTTTATGATTATTTTTTCCATATGTATATATGCACTTTCTCCTGGATATTAAAATTCATGAAGATGAACATTAAGATTTCTGTTCCCTGATTCACACGTCTTCAGGAAATTAGTGCTGGGCCACAAAGACCACCTCCAGCTTCAAAAGAAGTTGTTGCAAATCTTCCCATTGTCAGTGTTACCGAGGAAGTTATTGCTAGGTTAGGGAGCGAATCAGAGTGCGCTGTTTGTCGGGAAAATTTAGTTATAAATGACAAGATGCAGGAGTTGCCTTGCAAGCATCTCTTCCACGCTCCTTGTCTCAAGCCATGGCTGGTAATCTTTAAAATGTTTTTGGATATATAAGCAATTTGTATCCGTTAGTAAATATTGATATATGTCTTATTAACATGACATACATCCTTTACTGTTTATTTGCTGTAGGATGAGCACAACTCCTGTCCAATTTGTAGGCATGAGCTGAGGACAGATGACCATGCATATGAGAGCTGGAAAGAGAGAGAAAGAGAGGCAGAAGAAGAACGGAAAGGTGCAGCTAATGCTCTTCGTGGAGGTGAATTCATGTATGTTTGATAACAATGAACTGTTCCCGCCAGTGTCCGTAATCTATGTTGCACGGACACGACAACGTTGAAATGGACACGACACATGAACACGCGGCAAATTCTTAAAATACACACGTGTCTGTTACGCGTGTCGGACACGACTCTGCTCCATGATAGAAGTCTATGTAATCTTTATTTCTATTTGTTTTCATTTGAATGACTTGATGATACCAACAATTTGACAGGAAACATGTCCACTCCTTTTATTGTTGTTATTGTTATTGCAAATTTGGCATAAATAAATGCATATTAAAAGGACAGAAGAATTAAAGAGCTTTTCTAAGGTCAGACATTGTTTGGTAGGAATAAGAAGCGGTGAAGGATGATCACTGAGGCCTATACAGAAAGTTGTGACAAGGTTTAATTGTTCCGTTATAGTTCATCCTTTCAACACCCTTAGACATTGGTCGTAATATTTCTCAACATCATCCTCCCATAACCTTACAGTATAAAGACGTCAAGAACATCTGTTAATACTAAAACTAACCTAGGTTACTCTGGAATGTACTGAAATGATGACATAGAAAATGAACAAATTACCGCTTTGCTCCTAGGGTGAGCTCATTTTTTTTAATTAGATCAGGAGACCATAACTCCTATAACTATATATTCGCATTATTTTGTTTCCTTCCGTTGACCTATACCTCTTAGCTACGGAAGATAGGGCTCCTGTGAGCAGATCTTGTTCAAACTGTTTTTAATGGAATGCAATTAGATTTCTAATCAGAAGAAATTTCTTGGGCCATGCTTCTAATTGCTTTCAGGTCAATATAGTTTCCTATGTTATTGTAGCACCAGACTCCACAAGACCTTGGTTCATAACCTTAATTTCTCTACACTGGAGCTGCGCACACAGCACCCTCTGTGATTAAGAGTTCTTGTTGATCTCATCTTAGCATCAAACCTTTGTTGCATTCCACTCCCCCAGCTTCTGAACCTCATTGTGCTTTATGCCTTCATGCCAGATGACCTCTGCTATTTTGGAACATGTAGTCCTTTACAGTAGGAGAAGTTATGGACTTGTCATCAAAGAATTTGGCATGAGGTTTTATTTTCATATGGATGTCTCACTGCTGTTATATTAGGCTTTAGTCGTCAGTAAGGACACCAGGAGCCGTTCTCTTCTGGTTTTGGTTGTCTTTTTTTTTTTTCCCCCCTTTCTTTTGAGATTTGAAGATTAATTTGTTCAGAAGGAGTTTGAGTTGCTTCAGCATACGGATCCTTATTAATCTTTGTCTCTCACCAGTCATAATGGGAATTTCTATTGACGTGAGTTCCTTCTCCAGCACTTCACCTTATTCCTTTGTTGTTTCTGGCTTGGTAGTCTGGGGCATGACCTGTTGGCTGGCTCAACCTCATCTTGGACTGCCTGCTAGCATTATGGTAGAAGGGCTCACAGACCTGGAGATTTTGTAGCAAATTTCTTGTCCTTGTCCTTGGCGAAGGCCAAATGGGAGGGTTCTTTTCCCCTGGAGTCAATGGAGATATTTTTACATTTTTGAGTAACAATAGTGAGACATTCTCAGTTCTAAAGTAATGGTAGAGAATTTGACGAGCTTGACATTTAAGGACTCTTTGAAATTCAGATGAATGAATGATTAACAATAGTTGAATTTTTCTCTCCTATTTTATATTGATTGGTATTCGGAGATCTTTAATGAAGGTGGACATTGTTAGTTTCATGCAATTTCCTTATGATAATACTTGGAATTTGTATATCTCAAGTAATTGGGTCGTTGGTTCCCTCCTAAATGTACGCATACCCTTCGGGACACCACAACCAGAAGTTTCCAATTATATTTTTATGCAAATATACTATTGGGATGAGGGTCAGCCTATGGAGTAGCTACTAGCAAATATATCACTTGTATATCCTGTGAGACATACACTTTGACTTGAGGCTGGTGTATGATAGTCTAATTTATAGGTTGATTAGTTGTCGGGTCTCTGGTTGGATGATGCCAAATGTAAGACATTAGTTTAGGGGATACCTTTGTCTCCCTATTGTTTAGGTTCGGTCAAGGCAACAAGCGTGGATCAACAATTCATATTAAAAGGTACTCTAATGCAGCTTCAAATCTGAGGCCTATCCAGCTCAGACCATCAAACTGGTGAATATTTAATGGTACGACAAGAGCTATTATAAGAACAAATAGTTCATTAGCAAAGATTCAACACTGCTTGATACTATCAACAATTTGCTCAGGAGGTTTCCACATTATAGCTGAGGAAGATTATTTTTATTGACATAGAAATTCATGATAGAAGAGTAAAAACACTTGCACACATGATGGAATAGAACATTTACTTCCAACAACCAGTCTTGTTAAGAGTCTAAAGAGTAGAGACTAAATCAAGTATGAAAGCAAAATTTCCCACATTCTAATAACCTTGGACGATAGAAGTTAAGTTTCCTTCTTAGCTTCTGAGCAACTTATTAGGGTGGATGGGTGCTCCTTTTCTTCTCTACATATATATAGCAGAACTCATAGATGCACACCTTGACACGAGCAATCAGGACAGTGTAGTTTTGTTAAGACATTCATAATTATTTAAAATTTTAACGTGGAGAAGTGCTTCTAGTGTACCATGCATTTGTAGAACACCTATGATGCGAAGAAAAAAATATCTTATAAGACACCTATTTCTCTATCCGTCATTTAAGATGGGAACTTTGGGTAATTAAACAATAATTGACAGAAAATGAGAAATCTTAACTATTATAATGAAAATATTTTTGGGGTTTGCAGTTTGCAATCGAATTATGTGTCAAGTTTGTCTCAATTCTCTCGTCTTAGAAATGTTTGTCTATCAAATCACTACATTGTCTTTGAAAATTGCTTAAATGTTTTGCTTTGAAGAGTAAATATGGGGTTGGCCTCGTACAACTTGCAATATAGGATACATGAGTGCATTGAATTAAATTTCAACTTGCAATGAAGGATGCATGAAAGAATTGAACTAAAATTTATGACTACCATCAGCCTGACACTAAACTTTTACACTAACCTACTCAAGTATTGATGCTGAACTCTGTGAGATCAGCATAGACAAGAGAGGGGCCTGCCACAGAACTTGTAAAGCTTGTTGACAGTCAGAAGAGAGCTACCTTATTGAGTAAATAATTTTAACCTTTTGCAACTGGGAGCAACCCTAGAAAACTTATGAGGAATATATTTGGTATAGGGAAATGGCATTATCTTGGGCAAATTACAAGAAGAAATAAAATTTGAGCACTTGCCATTATAGGACGATTGCCACAAGAATAAAATCATAAATTGGCTGTTTGACTGTCGAAAACAGAATCAGTTGCAGAGGCGGTGAAGTGCACTATTGTAATTTACCGCTGAAGCCAACATCATCACATTGGCTAATAATGGAGGCACAAGAGTTTTTTTTGTGGTTGACGTTGATATTGGTTTCCTGGATGTGAGATTTTGAGAACTCTAAATAGGATGTTTTTTTTTTAATGTCTTTCTAGTCAAAAGACTAGAAGACAAATGGCTGTGGATAATTGGGGATTCATGCTTAGTCTGTTCGAATGTTTGGGAGGGGGTGGATAGAGCTCACACCTAGAAGTTTCTGGTTATTATTAGAACAAAATGAGAAGGTGGTTGTGTGTCTCTTGGAGTGATATTAGACTTCAAAGTTCAAATTACGCCAAAGTTGGTGAAACAAGTAAAAGTAGATAAAGTAGTCTTGGGACCATTTCACATGAGTAGTAGTAGTCTTAGACCCAATGGAACTCTCTGTTAAACTGTTTGGAGATAGAAATGATCTGCCTGAAGAAATAACTTCTAGTTTGAGTGGCTGGAACCAGATTAGTTGTAGTAGTGATTAAATTGGATTCCAGGGAATCTGAGATGACTGTATGCCAGTAACTTTTATTGAAGATCAGGATCTTACATAAAATTCTAGCAAAAATAATTGAACAATCTGTGTGTTGCCTAGTCACCAGATTTTCACTAAAAATAGGTCACTATATGTTCTTTGCTTGAGGATGGATGAACTAGTGTAGTACATACACTTCAATCATCAAGCTTTATTGTGTCGGAGATGTGATATTTCTTTTTTGTGTGCACTTTTTAGAATTTGTTGTGTATGAATGTATCGTGTGTTGTCTACATGACAGTGTGTCCATGTAATGCAACGTAGATGCTACACTCTTAATAAATGGCCCCTGTTGCCACTTGCATGCTATTATGCTTGTATTTCCCTACAGTGTATTTAGTATTAGGAATAGGGTCTTCTCAATAGTAGTGTCAACTTTCCTTCCCACATTTAGCTGCCAACACATGATTCTTGTTTGGACTGGAGAGGCTCAGGTATCCCCTGAATGTTATGATTTACTGTTAGGCACATTGTCAAAAGAATGATTCATGTAGGGCAGATGTGGGACATGTTACTTCAGATTTATTTGCACTTTTTAGAATTTTCGTGCATTGATGTGTTCTGTTGTATCGTATCTGTGATGGTGTGTCTGTGTCCGTGCATCATAGATTATGCACTCTAGATATGCTCTAGTTATACCATTTGCTTGCTATTGTGCTTGTATTCCCCAACAGCCATTCAGTTTAGGAAGTGTCTTCCTCAATAAATAGTATCATCTTTCCTTCCACACTTTCTAGCCAATCTGTTCAGTGATCATGGACAACAAATGATTCTTGTCTTTTTAACTTGCTGATTCATTCATTTATTAGAGATTGTAAAATCTAGAGAGCATTAGGTATCCCCTGAGATTATGATGTACTGATAATATACTTGAGCAGTCAAGGAGAGAATGGATTTTGTTCAGGTAAAAGAATGCACTTATGGTGGTCTTTGTTAAATAACTTTGTGTCAAGAACAGTTACATAAATATGCCAAAAACTGCTTGGGATTTGTCTGAACTATGAAGCAGCCCTTAACTTCTTCAAACTCTATATCACAAAATATTCATTTTGTTGATCATGGACTCAAAAAATGTAAACAAAAAGAGAGAGAACTTTGTGAGAAATAAGCGCTTGTGCGCGCGTGTGCACATACACAGAGATTGACAGGGACATGGTGGAACAAAACATTTTGTTCTGACAGGGATGTGGCTCTCATATCGGTTCCATTTAACTTATAGACCATCTTAATCAAGTACTCATTTAGCTCCTGTACAACTGTAGTGAGATGACTTCCATTTTGCTCCACAGCTATGGCAGAATTCATATTTGCATTTGGAATCTGCATCAACCTTTTAGTTCGTAGAAACATAGTTCATCCAGTTTTGCATTATTTCATATGGGGCATCTTTTTTTATCTACTCAGTTCATTCAAGTTTTCTGTTCTTTGTGTGCGCGCGCGCGTGCGTGCCTGTTTTGCATTATTTCATATAGGAACATATTTATTTATTCAGTTCATTCTAAGTTTTCAAGGTGTTTTTGTTCTTTGTGTGTGTGTGTGTGTGTTCTCCCAGTTCATTCAGCTAGTTTGATTCTGTGTGTGTTCCAGTTCATTTGGCTAGTTTGATTCTAATAGATATGCTGGTCTCCAAACAAAGTGATTGAAAGCAAGGGAAAGAGTTAGATATTGCATTTTCTTAAGCTTCTTTAAATAAACTGAATAGGAAAGAAATAAACTCAATATGTATTCTGTGTCTATTAAATTTTCCTTTCTAGTTACCCTTTATCTCCAGTCAGCTTGTATGCAATCACACTCGATCAGACGTAATCACGAGGATTTTGAATTACTTAATTTTGAAGTTCTATTTTACTGCCTTCTTGGCTTTTCAGACTATTGAAATGCACAAAAGGTCTAATGCTGCAGATATTTAAAAAAAAAAAAAAAACTGGTTTGTTTGTTTGCTCTGAAAACAAACAGATTATATCAGTATTGTACTTTTTTTTTTTTTTGTTCCAAAGAGAAGAGAAAAGCCCAAACCTGCATATGATGTGATTGCAGCCTTCATCTCTTTCCACAAAGAACTTGCCATCAGGGAACCTCTGCCACTGAGAGAAGATTCAGCCACCTCCTTCAGCAGCAGATCCTCCCTCTCTCTATCCCCCTCAACCAGCTCCTGAACCTCCTCACACTCCATCCCTTCGTGCCATGGTGAATGGCACTGCACGCAGAACATTCTATGGCAGCGCGGGCACTCTGACTTTGTTATGTTCTCCTGCTCGCCGAACACCAGTTTCATCATCATCGTCGTCGTCGTCCATCGGCAGCGCCGAGCAATCTTTGTAAGGGCAGTAAAACGTCACCTGGATAGTTGCGTCGCAGAGCAAGTCGCCCCACCGACCCATCCAGTCCCCTGTCTGTCACATAGGAGCCTACACATTCTTAGCAGTACAAGCTGTGTGCAGAACTCTGTCGAAAAACTCAGTCAGTGGCTTTGTTTCGACATTTTGACCCAAAAAACATATCACAGCGCTCACTCAATCAATTACAAAGGCCATGCAAACTAGCACCAGAAATCAAAAAACATTATGTCAGCAGCTTGCAGGCATTTTTGCCTTTAGTTCCCAAGAAAATATAAACGAGGCAATGACAATTACAGTACACGAAGAAATTAACTTGTTGAACTTCCAAAGAACAGCAAGCAAAAACCAATTCCCTCAGGTTAATTTTTCATATTAGAATCAGAAGCTGCAACTTCCTAGCAAGAGGAGAATGAGATGAGGATGTTCATAACAGAAGCATAGGGGAATCTTCCTTTCTTTTCCCTTGTGTATGTATAGTTACTAATTTGCTATAAAACATGTTAGCATAATCTAGAATTTGATGGAACAACAATGGAGAATGGTACAAATCAACCCCCATACATAAGCGGGGCTCTTCTCTCATCAACAAAAGAAAAACCAAGGAGACCTAGAGAAAGAAAAAGAGAGAACAAAAATTACACATGCCGTGAAACAGCAGAGGCTGCATTCCCAAACCCGTTTACTATCTTCGGAGACTTTTTCCTGTAATTTGTAAGGCTACAGTGTGGGCATACGTATTCCAACCCATCGGTCTTTGCATAGTCCTGTCATCAACGCCACATTGTGCACATGAGATAATAATTCCAGCTTGAAGATTATGCACAGCTCAAAACAGGCATTAGAAAGATCAATTATAAGATCGTCTAACTTTCTAATATGCCATAAACAATGACCAAAAAGACTTCTCACCAAGAGGCAATCTATCAAAAAGCAAGGACTAGGTTTCGTCGGTGTATCACCACTATTTGAAAATTAACATGGCCATGATATTTATTTGATGTTTAAGAGCTGTTGGGGTCAGAACCCAAAGAAACTGCATGTTGTCCATCATACCTCGCTGTTGGTTGTTTCAGAAGATTGAGAATTCAGCAGAGTATTGGAGATTCAATAGCCCAATAGGGAGAGAGAAAAAGAAATAAAGAGCAGAACTAGGAGCCGCCGCGAGCAGAGTGTCAAATCACATAAAGATGTGGTAGGAGCCACATCTAGAATTCCATACCTTCTTGCGGTTAATACTTGCGCGTGAATGTCAGGAGAAGTGTTCACAAGGTATCGACAATGAAGGGGGAATATATCATGCCCTTGAAGTGAAATTTCAACATAGGTTTTGTGCTAGTGAGATCTCTAGTATCTAATGGTCCCAACGAATTTAGTAATTAAGGTAGCATTTTGAGGAACTGTGGTAAAGAAGCGTGCCCACAGATAGTAGCAGGATGGGTATCTAGGGAAGTCCTTGCTTAGAGCATTACACCCTCCCTCTCATATGTGGGCACAGATACAACTAAGGTGTCCCAGACTGTGATATCTCTCTATGCTATCCGGTATGCATATCATTCAGCACCTCCATAAGCATTTACACAAATCTTAGGAAAGGAAGCTAACCCACTCAGCATGTCAGTCAACATAGACATGTATAACTAAGGTCGGACCACCACCAAAAACAAAAAAAAAAACAAAACAAAAAAAAAAAACGGTACCCGTATATTACCAGCACACACAAAAGATGCAAATTTAAAAAAAAAATAGAAGCCAAAATATGAATAGGGCTAATGATGTGAAAAGAAAGCTTATCAGAATAGATATTTAAGTGTGAATACCATTTGAACATGAGTAATATATTAACCAGACCAAACAAATACTCAGATGAAGTTAGAAGTGAAGGACAAAGATCTGTATACCTTAAAAGTACCAAGGCCTTGCCTTCTATCACAACCAAAATGAGCCCACTCACCACATAACCCGCAGTTCACCCAATCGCCAGGAGCGCTACTGAGGAGACACTCAGAACACTGGGAGTGTTAGAAGCTGGACTTTGAGAAATAACAAGAAACAAAAGAAGATGAAGGTTGATACCTACAGACCTGTGACATAGCAAGCAACACTCTCCATCGACATCATCATGTGCCAATTCATACTCCAACAGGTATGTCTCATAATGCCTCTTGAGTGTATTCCCAACACCCTGAAAACAAAATGACAGGATAGCGAATTAGCTGTTAAATATTCAAATCATCCTTTCAAAGTAAAAAAATGTTCCAGTTCCAACTATGCAATATGAATGCAGATAAACTCTGAATTTGGAGAAAGAGCTGAGATGCAAAGTTGGAACTTACGCTTTGGGTGACTGCAATTTCCTTAACTGTCATCAGTTACCATCAAGCACACAAGTTTAAGAACACATCAAAAGTACCCAAAAAAAAAAAAAAATCAAAAAGTCACCGAGCAACACTACAAGCTGTAGGGTAACCCATAAGTACACTTGACACATGATTCATGGAACCCAATTATAGGTTTTATTTAAAATGAAAACCGGAGTGCTTCTTGTTTGTATAAAACTCCATTTTCAGGTTTGTGCTTATTATTTTTTTCTAAAATATGGTTTCAACCAAAGAATGTTTTTGTAGAACCTACTCATTTAGAAGTTCTGTACGAATCTGTTTTCGTAAAACTTCCAAACCAAATAGCTTTTACCATTAAGGCTCTCATCATAAATGAAGTCTATTAATGTATTAAATCCTGAAAAATTTTCTAGTATGTTTCAAGTCAAAAGTAGAGAAAAGGAAAAGCAAAGAAAGAAAACTTCTACGGATGCAGATATCTGCAGTTGATATCCGAGTGATTAACAAGAGGGGAATGTGAACATACAGTCATTCTGTTGGTCATTGTATGGTTGCGCATCTTTGAGAAAACCTGACCTTTCCAGTTTATGCCATTGCCTACATAAAATCCTCCCCTCGAGACCACCTGGAGAAGAAGATACAAGGGAGCTATAGTAGCTTTTAAATTTTTTCACAATGCAAATAGCTAACCAAAATGCTAACCTCTCTGTATAAATTGTACAGGTCTAGGCGCTTCGCGTTGAGTATAGCATCAGGAAACTCTGATATTCCTCCCTGGGGGACAAGCCGGCTGTGTCCCCTAAGGATCAAAAACTGCATTACATCCTTTAGAAATTCTTCCTAGAAAAATGAAAAGCCAAACGAAAGGGAAGTTAATCCGAGCATCACACCATACAAGTTAAGTGAAAATAGAACTGCTGGGCAGGTGCACGCGGGGTTTTGGGGCTTTGAACTTTGAAGAAGACAACAATGCAGAAACATAGAAATAGCTCAGGGAAGAGTTTAGAATTTAAAACATGCATATCAAAAGCAGAGACCTAATATTTCTATGTGCATAGATAATTCATGAAATCATACATTAGAAGTTATTGATCAAGTTAGAAATATATTTAATTTTGAATCATTTCAAGAAACATCTGGCAGAAGGAACATTGTGAGGATATTGAAACAAGGAATAGCTTACTTCAGGGCAAACTTGAATGGAAGCACGATTGCATCCATGCTTTTTCATTGGCAATGGATTCAAAGGTATTATCTGCTGCGTATGTAAAAAACTTGACATAGATTTTCTGTGAGTTGGCGCCGGAGGTACCACGTTATGCTTCACAGCGGCTACCAGCAAGTTTGGTTTCACTTGACTTCCATCATACACATTGGTTTCAGGTATAAAAGGCAGCATCTTGTGATGCCGAGAATGAGGTATGGGCTTCAATGCAGCAAGCTTTAATCTTCTTCTTGAAGGTAATGAAGGCATGTGGATCCCGTCTATCAATCCCTTTTCCTTATCATCGTGGTTGCCCTTAGGACAAGCCCCTCCATTTTCAGCTGACAGAATGCCAGGGGTAATGGGCCGTGATTCCTGACCTGGTTTTTGCCTGTCACTAATAAGAAAGGCAGACCATTGTGGTGGTCGAAAGCGGATCCTATCTTCCACAATCGAGTCCTTGCCCTGTCTTGAACAAAAGAAAAGAAGGCGATCTGCATCTTCTTTTTCGAAAGAAGCAACTGGTCTACCCTGAACACAAGCTATGCCAAGCGCAACCAAGCTACGGTATGAAATTTCGGGTGCCAGGTGCTTCAGAACCTACATTTACAAATCACAGCATATAAATGATCAGCAGAACTGAAAGCAACCAAGCTAAAACTGAAGCAGCATCTTCACAGACAGAATGGGGCAATCATCATCATAAAGGGCTAACTATCATGACCAGTAATAGTCATGTTGGGGGAATCTACAGTTGCACAGACCCTGAGAAATTCATGCTTAGCTTTCAGTTATAAACGAGACAACTACAACTTGCAGCCAGGAATTAATGTTCTTTGTTTCATGCCTCCTTTAAAAGGAAAAGATTTGAGGAAGAAGTTATGTACAAGATACACATGGATGCGATCTGAATAAGCAGAGATCAGTGTCACATACGGACACCACTATTCACCAAAACAATTGAATAAATAATCTGACCTGAGTAATACAAACCCTTAATTTAATTTCTGCCCTCCAGATAATAACTGCTAAAGAAAAATTATGTTGACAGCAAGTTATGAACCCCCTTTTTAAAGTAAATCCCAGGTGCAAGTTTGGTGGCCAAATCCACCTATACATTAGTCATCTACACCATCCATGGGTTTAATGGAAAATAAAGCATGAAATGAACTGAGTTGAAGATGAATGAATCATTCAGTTGAAAAGAATTCAATAGGGGGATACAGAAAACACAACCTGGGCAGCCCATGTAGGAACTTTCATGGATACTTCGAACACAGATGCCCCACAAGCTATAGCAGCAAAACTCAGAGGATCGGGCAAGGATGACTTGCTATCGTCACAACTTGGCAGAGCATGCACAAGATGGCTCTTCTCTATAAGTTCATTCTTGATATGAGATTCGAGAAGCTGCATTTTTACATAGTGACATAAAAATCAAGGGAGATATCTCATTTAGAAAGTAAATTAACATCAGAGCTCATACCTGATCGTCGAAGCAAGTCTCTGCATTGCCAGAAACTAAAAGTGAAATATGAGCGGAGCTGCATGTTGTTAAATCACAACGCATCGTCACAAACCCACGAGTAAATGTGCCAGCTTGAAGAGGTGGTGGTGCAGCACTGTCAAGCAATATTTTCGTCATTATCAGCAGTGTTCTTGTAATTTCAAATATGCAACATATGATAAGCAAACAAGAAAAGGAACATAAACCAATACGCTACACTGAAATTAGAGACAAGGGTGTGGTTTAAAGGGTTCTAAATATTGCCTAAACTAGTGGGGAACCTGACAAAATAATGGGGCAGGTTTTGGATAATACATTTTACAAGTGATGTACAAAACATATTAACAAGATTAATAATAAATGCTAAGCCTATAACCAATAAAAACCACAAAACAATAAATAATAAAATTGATGTACAGTAGCACTAACTTCTATCGGGCGTGTTTGGTTTCAAGGAAGTGGGCGGAAGTGAGGAAGTGGGAAGTATCATTTCTCACTTCTGTTGTCCATCCAAACACAAGAAAAGAAAATAGAAAACCCCCCTTTTCTTTTCTCTTTTCCCTTTTACAGAACCATTTCCTCACTTTCAGAATGCTACAATTAATTTTGCGGTCATGTAAATCTCATTTGTAATAAGTTGTAACTCAAAATAGTTAATTCTGTGGTCATATAAATCTTACTTGCATTCTTATTACAGTCCAAATTTTTTTCATAATTAATTTTTATTTTAATATTATTTTACGGACAACTTTGTGATCAACCTTTCCACTTCCACTTCCACATTACTAACCAAACACCAGAAAATACAATATACTTTTTCACTTCCACTTCCCAACTACCAACCAAACCAAAAAAAATATACACAAATTTTGATTTTCCAACAGAATAAAAAACCTACTTCCCACTTTCACACTTCCACCCACTTCCTTGAATCCAACAGCCCCTACATGGTTTCAAGCCGGCAAATTCCGACATATATTGGTAATCGTATCAGTTTTGAGGTACCGAGACGATATTAACCCCGATAATATTGCCTGATATCGAGATCGATATTGCCAATATGGCCAATGTTGATGATATTGTCAACCGATATTGATGATACTGATACTTAAAAACCATTGGCCAATACTAATACCCAGATTTTTAAATGACGACTCTATAGTTGCAGCTAAGGTGTAAAAGAATACATGAACAAGTGAAGCCATAAAAGAGCGATCAATTTTTTTTAAAAAAATCACAAAATACAAATGCACACGATATTGATTGCTCTAGTGAATCACTGCACCAGTAACTGTTGGTACTTTCACACGTTAAAGGTTATTTTTGTAGACATGCTAGTAAACATCTACTAGATGAATGCACAAAGTACAGCAGTTCTATGAAATATGCACAAGTTAAAGAGTAGATCAGATCTAGAACAAGTACAATTCAGGCAAACCGACCTAGTAACCAATGCAGATAATCAAATTCAACAGACATGTCGAATACACAAACACGATCCAGATGGCTACATTTAATAGTCTGATTTGGTCAGACTAGAACTGCTTTCTGATTGTGTAAAATGAAAACTAGAAGTAAATACTTTCCGCAAAGCTTCTCTGGATAAATGAAAGACATCAGAAAGAGAGTTTTCCATTTCAGTAGTAACTGAGATGCTGTTTTTTTAATTTTAATTTTTTACATTTTGGGTGGTGGTTGTTGTTTTATTTTATTTTATTTTTTTTTTTTTTTTTTTTTTGGGGGGGGGGTGGGGGGGGTGGGGGGTGTGTGTTTGCTGAAAGTGATCGCAGTCCCTTATATATACACAATTTCAAATCCTATATTATGACTGCAACCATAGTCGTACTCATTAAAATCCTGTCTACCCTCATAGTGTGACCTTAGTCACAGTCCTCACAAAAATACTAGTGAAATTAATCTGGATAAAGTAAAGTGATGCACCATAGTGAAATTAAAATAGAAAAGAAACAGTCAATACAAATTAATTTGTAGTTCATGTCATAAAATTCTGAAAAAATACTACTGGGGTTATCCCGTCATAAATGCAACATTAAATATTTAACTGCTTTTTATCCCTTCTTTGAAAACTCAACCGTCACCTCTAACACTTATTGTTATTGTTCACGTCGTTTCAGAGTATTGGCCTTTTGGAGAGCCTGTAGTAATACATATTAAAGTGCGTCGTTCCTTGACAATTTGCTTTCTAAACTTCAGTACGAAATTTATCCTTGGATCATGTCTTCTCCATCTTCTTTCTCTGAACAATCTGATTTCAACTACACATTCTCCCACAGGTCCTCTGTCGCCAGGGGATTCTAGTGATTCTGTTAGCAGTTTGGACTTCTCTCTTTTTGACTATCTCCTTCCTTCAAAAAATGTTGCTTCTAAGCCTACTCTTCATAAGGATAAAGTTTTGTTAGCGCCTGGTGAGGAACTTATTCCTTTGCCACTTTACGAAGACATGTTTGATAAAAACATGTCCGCTGATGTTGAAGACGTGTTTTCTTCTAGCATGTACTATGAAGGTTCTTCTCGATACAGATCGGAGGAAGAATTAAGTACAGACGGCCCGTTCTGAGAGTTTCCCGACGAACCAAAGTACCCTCCAAAAGAGGAGGAAAGCAAGGAGGTCAGCAAGGGAGAAGAGGAAAGCAAGGAGAAAGAGGAAGAACAAGAGAATGAAGAAGACGATTTTGATTATAATGGTGACGATAACAAGGACTAGGATTTTCTAGTCTTTTGATATTCAATTTCTTTTGTCTTCTTTTCAGAGCTTTCAATACTCTTTTTTGTAAGGTCTCTTTTTGACCATATATAAATAAAATTTTCTTCTTCTGAAAATGTTCTTCCATGCTTTTTAAATACATGTACAAATATGTATCTTTATATTTTTTAATTCACAGTGATCACAATACTTGAAAAAAAAAGTGGTTTTAAAAATACTACGACCATGGTCGCAGTTGTCATATATGTGTTTTAATTTATGTCATCATACGAGGACAAATATATTCATGTGTGTACTGTAGAAAATGCAAAGTTTTAGAAAATGCATTTTTATTTAGACTGCGACTATGATCACAGTGTATAATTAGAAAATGTAAAGTTTCTCACGAACTGCGACCAAGGTCACAATAAACAAAATATATATAAAATTATATTAAAACGATTTTAGTCGCAGTCAGTAAAATCCTGCTATTATGATCGCAATCTTCAGTTAAATATATTCTATCTAGTAAAATATTGTGACAATAGTTGCACTCTATAGTTAACTATATTGATACTTAATACTGCGACCATAGTAAAGTCATCACAAAACATTATAGTTCACTATATTCAATCAAGTAAAAAACTGCGACTACGTACGCAGTGTGTAAGCAGAAATTTAAAGTTATTATTGTACATCAAAACTGCGATTCACAGTACAGAAACAAATATATAAAACCATATTAGGATTGTGACTCTGGTCGCAGTAAGTAAATTACTGTCTAAATAGATACTGCGACATTGGTCGCATTCCTCACAAAACAATACAAATCATATCATAAAATTCTGAAAAAATAATTTGTATCACAATTAAGCAAAATATGACATGTCTATGAGTTCATCATGATACAATCCATTGCCAAGTATTCTTAATAAATTCAACTCCTGCTTCCTTCAAGGTTGTTATCATCTTATACTATTTCCTCTGTGAATAACAAACAAAAAAAATCAATTCATGCGATAATAAAAAAAACATGCATAGAAATAATAGACAAAGTGATGCAAATGTTTGAAACATTAAGTAAAATACATAAGATATACGAGTAAGATGTCATACCAATAATGGACAACCAGTCCTGTAATAGCTCAATTGTTAACAGTTTTCACATTTATGATGCTTCACCTCCTTTTGTGATAGAGAATTTTCAAATCTAGAGTTTATTATGTTAGCACTTTTGGGCCCCTTTTGTCGTCGCAGGACCAAAAGGATTACGAATTGTTATTCCTTCACCATCTCTGAAGACCACCACTGAAGCACTAGATCCAACATTACTTTCACTCTGTAATGATTGAATATTCACTGTCTTGAATTTGAAGTCCTTGGTTTCTATAGTGAAGCCTTCCAACATACCATCCAACTTGAAAAGATGGATATTCAAATCTGGTACCATTTCAAGTAGTGCACTAAATTTGGATCAAAATGACCACAAACTTATAATTCCACGCAGATCTATATTACCTTGATTCTAACACATTCATAGCATTTTCAAATCCATTATTCCTGAATCGAGCATCCAATCTCCATCTGTGTAGTATATAAGATTCTAAAATATAAGTAACATGATTGCGCCATAAGATGCACAAATATATTTACAAAAGATCCCCTCGATTTCAAACAATACACAACTACATATAACATGAAGCTCACCGCAAATCTCATAATTGACTTTGTCCAATTTATCTTTGGATTCAGAGAAGTCACCAACCAAATAAGTTATTCTCAATCCTTCATTTGCCAACTTTTTGAAAAAAAAGTGTCATCACAATAGCCCATTCTTTTTGAAACATCTTAAGAATATTCCTAGTATAACACTTCACAACTTGTATCTCATATGAATTTGAGGTACAATTAGGCACACAATTCAAACACATAAAGTCTTCTTGAGACTCAACTCTACGACGACGAGCGGTAACCGCTTTATCATATTGGTTGACAAACTCAACAAGTTCTGTGTTATCATTCACGAACCATCAAAAAAAAAGAATTTATACTCTCGCTCTTTGACTAGTTGTCCGCCCAAAAAATACCCTTCAGATATGCGCCTACCCAATATGTTTGCAAGTTATATATCTTTAGCAACCAACTATCTTCTTCTTCATCTAGATCATATTTTTCTTTTATCACTCTCCAACGTTCCTCCCATGTGTTTGTATCACGAGTAATACAAATCATTGAAATTAATAAAAAATCCATCTCCATATTTGTTCATCAATGAGATTTGCTGCTCGGCAATATGTTTTTTTATATTTCAAAACAGATCTGGTGTCGAGCATTAAGGAAAAATATCTTGATAGCTTTACCTATTTGGACATCTTGATCGGAAATGATCGCCTTTAGTGCAACTCCATGCATGCATTTGAGTCATTTCCTGAAAAACCAATGACTGTATCCTTTTGCTCATCTGCGAGCAATGCACAACCAAACAAAGTAAATTGATGATGATGATTTATTCTTGTGAATGGAGCAAATGGCAAGTTCAGATGATTAGTCTTCTATGTGATAGCAAACACTACTACATCAGAAAAACTTAAATAAGATCTTGCTTTTCCATCAGTCCAAAAGACACTTCTTAGTGTGTCTGCATAATCCTCATTGGTAAAAAAAAAATTCTAGAGCTATCTCCCTCCCATCTTGAAAATTGATGATGATAAATATGTACTCGTGGTCAATGAGTTGCTCTTATGTCAAAAAATCAATATATTGTTGTGTGCTTACTTGTTCACAATCTTCTCCAGGATTCATTGCATTAGCCACACGGGCAATATGAGCAGGACGCATTCCTACATCATTCAAATTAGTCATAATAGTTCTGCTCATCTTTGATAAATGTGTCTGATGAAAATAAAAGTAATGCACCTTATCGTGGCTTAATAATACAAGCGAATGCGAGTCAGCAAACTTGGTACCTTTCAAAACCTTTTGTCTGCTAATGAACGCAACCGAATATGCATCTCAGCAGGACAATGAACTCTACTATCAATACGACGGTTGATGGTAAGCCCTTCTTTTATCCCCCAACCTTACACCCTCATTGCAACAATATTTTCAAAAAATAATTTCATGTGAAAGCTTTCGTGATTTATCTATTCCTTTTTTCCTCACTCTGAACCCCGTGTTCCTTGTATACACATTATATAAGTTGTATGTTTCATCATCTGATGCAAATTTCTTCTCTACAAAAATAATTTCGCTTTCAGACATGTCATTATGCAAATTCATTTCCTGCAAAAAAAATAAATTCACTTCCATTCAACAGAGATTACAACATGCAAAAATTATTGGATTAAAGGACAAAATCAAAAAAGACTACAACTTTAATCCTAATATAATAAAGGACTGCGACTAAAATCGCAAATTTATAACCATGCAACGAAAAATCAAATCGCAAAGGACTGCGACTAAGATCGCAGTCCTAATAGGAAATGAAAAATTGTTTTATGGAGTACCGCAAGCTTAGTCGCATTACTACAACAACAACTAAGCCATCTGTCCCAAGTATTTGGGCTAGGCTACATTAACCAAAACATAATTAAGTCAGATCGGGCACATGGATCAGCTTTCTCCACTTATTCCTATCGAGCAATATGTCTTCACTAAGACCTTTAGCCTCTATCACTTAGCCGCATTACTAAAAACTTATAATATTTGCGTCTAAAAAAGTAATCAACAAGTATTAAAATTGCTTTAGGATTGTGATTAAGATCACATTATTACTATAGAAAAAGTAAAAGATTGTTTATGAGGACTGCGATCAAGATCACATTCTTTATATGAATCTTGCGAGTGCGACTGAAGGTCACAGTCTCAATATCAACATAAAATTTGTCTTTTTTGAGGAATGCAAACAACGACATAAATATGAAAAAAAATAAATTAACCTTTACCTTAGAATCCAAAGTTCTCTCTATTGCTGTTGTTTCGTTAGTTGTTGCAGTTGTATTTGAAGAGACCAAATTCATATTGAGTTGGGAAGAGTGGGCAGGGCCAACGGCGAGATGAGGTCACGAGAGAGGAATTATGTCTGAGGCTCGACATCAAGAAGGATAGGGAGGCACAGGGTGAGAGAGATCTGATAGAGGGAGATATATGATCGAGAGGGAGAGATCTATGGAGATCTGATCGATGGTATCTGAGAGAGAGAGAGAGAGAGAGGATGTCTGCGAATTCGAAATCCAGATTTAAACGCGAGAGAGAGAATAATAAGAGAAAATAATGATAGAGAATATAAAGTTGATCCCAAGAAAACTGTCATTTTGGAAATCAGTCTTTTAGTAATTTTAGTTTTTCTAGAAAAGCGAGATCTTTTAAAAGATTACCCAGTTCTGTGCAAAGATTGAGACACGTCGCCACCAACTGAAAGAGACTGAGATACATTTTTCTCATATAACATAATATATATACATGCGTCATTCCAGAAAGATTCGAGACTAACATTCTCACTCAAATACAACTCTACGACATCCGAATGCAAGATCCATTCCGTTGAAGTTGATCAACTAAAAATAAAAAATCATGTATTTTGAATACTTTTTACCCATCTATTAAGTAAGCGCAAAATAGACAGCCGAAAATAACATATTGCTTAGATCTACGCCTTTAGACATACATATTTCGATTCGATCATTTCATCATAATCTAAAAACTTAAAAAAAAACCCAAACGCCAATTTTTGTTAGATTTCAAATATTCTACACTGTTAAACTAACCAACTCACTATTTCGGTAGTTTGTTTTGCGCCTACTTGAGGGATGGGCAAAAAGTATTCAAAATACATGATTTTTGATTTTTAATTACTTAAAATAATGTAGATCAACTTCAACAGAGTGGATCTTGCATTCGGATGTCGTAGCGTTGTATTTGAGTGGGAAGGATTCGGCCTCGAATCCTTTCGGAATGAAACAAGTGTGTGTATCCTGGGATACTGAATTACAGGATTTTAATATGTTTTCTGTGAAAGGTTAGTTGTATCATATTTGAATTCTTACCACGGTATAAGAAGGCGAACCAAAATTTCTGTTTCATTTCAACTCAGTATCATATCATCTCCAACAAACAAGTCCACAACCCCTATATATAGGAATAACCACCTGCACAACACGTGCAACTACAAATAAACTTAAAATACGATAAATCATAACCTAAAGCAAATAAAAAGTCCATTGTCTCCTGCAAAAATATGTTATGTCTTCCAAGTCCCTGTAGGATCCCCATCAACTCTCCCTAACTCGAAAACATTCACCTCTAGTGAATGGGGAAGGTAGTAACCGTCAAGCAAATCCAAGTCGAGCTGCATCATCTCCTCGGCCCGTAACCAAGTGCAATCTGACTTGTCATCCACGCCAACAAACTAGGTATCACTGCAATCGAGATGATCTCATCCTCCAGAACATCCTCATTCTCCACAGTCTGATGTCTCCTCGGTGGTGGTGTTGGGTACCGCCAGAAGTCAATGGTGTCTTCTCGATGGTGGTGGTGGTACATACCTCCAGAAGTCAATAAAGGTGGGTAGAAAATAACAGCAGGGTAGTCACAACTGGAGTGTGATAGGGGCTCAGATCCTTGACAATGAAAAACATATTGATTCCCAACTCTTAGGGAATCTCAAGCTCATAAGCATTGGAACCAAACCTCCTCAACGGACCTATATGTCGAGCATGAAGCTTCTTCAAATTCCTAAAGAGAACTTCTCTGGCGCACTCTAGCCATCACCTCATCTCCTACTGTAAATTCCTGCAATCATTTGTGCAAATTTGAGGTAATCTTATAATTATCAATACTACCTCCTATTTACTGACGAATGCCATCATGCAAATCATGCAAATGTTGTGCAAATGAGTCGACTGAGGCACTAGGCTGATCAGCTATGGGAAGGGAAGAAGGTTTATAGGTTTCCTAGGCTTGTAACAAGTAACTATCTCGAACGGACTCAAACCAATAGACCTAATAACCGAACAATTATATGCAAACTCTGTCGCAGGTAAGACTATACCACATAATCAAACGTTCCCCACAAGACACCGAAGTAAAACCCAAGACTTCAATTTACAACCTCAGTCTGACAGTCAGTCTGTGAGTGGTAAGCCGTAGAAAATTTGAGCGCAATACCCATTTTCTTTCAGAGAATGCGCCAAAATGACTCGTGCAACGAACATCTCTATCTGAAACAATAGACTTAGGAAGAACATGTAAAAGGACAATCTCTCTTAAAAACAAGTATGCGACGTGTGAGGCATCTGCAGTCTTGTTGCAGGGAATGAAATATGTCTTTTGAAAATCCTATCTACAACAATAAAGATTGAATCGTGCTTTCTAACTATGCAAGGGAGACCTAAAATGAAGTCCATATTCAGATGCTCCCAAGGTGCAAAAGTAATGGATAAGGTGTATAAAGTCCCATGTACTTCCTACTCTTAGCAACTTGACACACTCGACAATGCAACACAACCCTAGCAACACGCGCTTGAACTTGGCAAATAGAATTTATCCCATGGTTCAAAGATTCGGCCGAGTCGGAGACGAGTCGGCCGAGTCGTATCCGTCTCTCGGCCCACTCCGAGACGAGTCCGAGTCACGAGTCGATCGACTCAACTCAGAGGAGACTGACTAGGCCGAGAATCGGAATTGACTCGGTCGATTCGACATTATGATGATAATTTTGTACCCATCGCAATTCAATATGGAAATAACTACATTAGCATGTATTTATGATGTAGTTTGTTCAATTTACTATATTGTGCTGTATTTTGAAATGTTTTTATTGATGACGCGTGTATTATATACTTTCGCTTTATGTTTAGTGTGCTAGGTGATATATTTTGGACATGTGATACATGAATATGGATCTACATTTTTTTTTTTAAGATTTATCGTGATTTTTCAGAATTTTTTAGCTTTCTATGTAGCGTTTTTGCGCGTATCGTCCGATACCGATCCGAGTCACCGAGACCGATCCGTTTCAGTGCCCGCCGAGTCGGCGGCCGAGACCGCGACCGTGAACCATGATTATCCTCCACCAAGATAATGGTCTTATCACGACCAAAGTGTCCAGCAACCCCTTCACATGCATCTCCCAAATAAAATAATCACGCAAAGAAGTATTAGAATGCATAAAAAATTGGTGCCCCTAAACAAGAAACTTCAACAATGGTGAACCCTCAAAAGTGGTTGGTGGATGCCGAGTAAAAATTGTATATATCTCACCAAAATACCGACAAGTAGAATACTGATGTATGTGACACTCAAATCCACATCACCTTTGCATTCAACGACTATAGTGCAAAGTTTCCTCCTACTCAATGCATCAACCTTATTATCCACACTAGAATAGTATTTGAGCATAAAAGTGTACTCCTGAATAAACTTAAGCCACTTAATGTGTCAGTGCCCTACTCTCTTCTGAGAATTAATGTAATGGAAGGCTTGATGGTCAGAGTACAAAATAAAATCCTTTGGTAGTAAATAGTGACACCATGACGCAAACTCTCTACTACCACGTAAAACTCTCGATCATAGACATCGTAGCGTTGTTTAGCCTCATTCAACTTCTCATTAAGAAAGCGACATGATGACTGTCTTAGCTCAACAGTCAACACAACACCTATATCTACACCTGAAGCATCACAAGCTACCTCAAATACTTTTGATAAATCAAGAAGGTGAAGGATCAAGGCAGTAGTCAATTTCTCCTTAATTTTTTCGAAAGCCTTAGTAGCAGATTTAGACTATTTGAACTTTTTCTCAAGACACTCAGTGATCAGAGCCATATGGTATTAAATCCCCAACAAACCTCCTATAAAAGTGGCAAGGCCATGAAAACTAATGGCCTCGTTAATCATACAAGGAGTAGGCCACTCTCTAATGGCCTTAACTTATCGAGATCAGCTGCTACTCCTCTCTAGACACGATGAACACCTAGGAGTGGACAGATGGAGACAAGAACGCACACTTCTTCAAATTGACAAACAACTTCTCCTACGGAGTCTATAAAACCTGAGTCAAATGAAAAAGATGCTCTTCCTTGGTTCAGCTAAAGATGAGAATGTCGTTAAAGTAGACAACAATAAACTTGCCTAACAAAGGATGCAAATCTGGATCATGACTTATAATATGCTAGGCACATTCGACAGACCAAAGGGAATGACGAACCACTCATATAACGAGTCCTTAATTTTAAAGGCAATCTTTCAGTCATCACCCTTGCGGATACGAATATGATGATACCCACTACGAGGATCAATCTTCGAGAAGATTAAGATCCAGCAATCATGTCTAACAGATCGTCAAGTCTAGGAATGAGAAACCTATACTTAACGGTAATCATGTTAATGACATGATTATCCACACACATCCTCCAGCTACCATCCTTCTTAGTGTGGGTAACGCAGGCACAGCACAAGGACTCATCCTCTCTAATAAGCCCTTCCGCAGTAACCCATTTACTTGCCTCCTCAACTCAGCGTGCTCGGTAGGGTTGATTCTAGAGGAGGCAAATTAGGCAAACTGGACACTAATATGAAATCAATGGCATGTTGGATGTCTTTAAGGGGGAAAATTCGTCAGGTAACTCATCGGGCATGATATCACTGAAATATATGAGAATCTGATGGATCTCAGTAGGGAACCCTACATGTGCACTAGAAGAGTCACAAAGGGAAATGTCACATACACTAATCCCCTCCTTACTCTCCTTAAGAAACTGAGATCTAGTGACTACGTGAAGTGGTTTCTTACTCTCCTTATCGGTGACTATCCTAGTCTTGTGACTCCCCACTAGGGGTGCCATCGGATCGGATACGGATCAGAAATTACCTCTACCATATCCATATCCGCACCCAACCTTCGGATACGGATACGGATACGGATACGGATATTGGCGGATGTAGAAAAATGATATCCATATCCGTCAAAATCGGATATCAAATATAATTGGATATTAGCGGATCGGATGCGGATACTAATCGGATATGTTAAAAAATGATATGGTTAAAGATAAATTAAACAAAATACTTATATTACTTTTTATCTCATCTACTACAATATTAAATGTGATACATACTATGGGCCTGTTTGTTTCGCCGCAAAACATCGCAAGTCGTAAGTCGTAAAATGAGAATGAAAAATGTGAACTATAGCAGAGAAAATATATTGTGTTTTACGGTGCTTGGTTGGTAAAGTGAAAGTGTAAATTGGAAAGTATAATGTGTTTTACGGTGTTTGGTTGGTAAAGTGAAAGTGTAGAAAAAGTATATTGTGTTTTACGGTGTTTGGTTGGTATGTAAAAGTGTAAGTGAAAAAGTTGACCACAAATTACTGTAGCAGCGATATATATAAATATTATAATACTATTAAATTAAACTACTATTGCAAATTAAATTGTATTAATATTTGAGATAAAATATTAATAATCTTAATATTTTATTTATAACAATAATATTAATAAAATATTATTATAATTAGTAAAATATTAACTAAATAAATAATATAATTTTTAAGAAAATCTAAGGAACATTAATAAATTTTAAGAATACTAATAAAATATAAATATTAAAAAATCTTAAGAAAAATAATAAAATATAGCTATAATATTATAATTTAAAAAATACTTGAAAATTAATATAATATTAAATTTTATTAATATTATTGTAATATTATAAATATAAAAGTAAAAAAGTAAATATAATTATAATTTGATAATAAATTATTATATATTTACTATAATGATTATTATTACAATATTACATAATAAAATAATTAATAATAAAGTATATTATAATATTAATAAAGTAATTATTATATTAAAAATAAATAATTAAATATATAGTAATTTTATATTAAAGTATAATATTGTTATATTAATAAATATTAACTTTAAATAAAATAATAAAATGGCATAAGTATTAATAAAATAATAGTATTAAATAACAATATTAATAAAAATGAATTAAAAATAGTACAATATTAAATATTAAAACAATATTAAAATAATAAAAATAAAGATTAAATATTAAATAATTAAATAATTAAATAAGAAATTGAACACTATTATAAATATTAAATATTTAATAATATTAAATTATATATTGATTATCAAGTAACTGCTTTGAACTACGAGTGAGATTTACATGACCACAAAATTACTGTAACACTGCAAGTGAGAAAATGTTAGTGTAAAAGTGAGATTTAATTGACCACAAATTTAACTGTAGCAACTGCAAATGAGAAAATGAGAGTTGCATTTTGCAACTTATTTTTCAGCGAAACAAACAACTGAAAATGGCAAAGAAGTTTTACGACTTACGTTTTTGCGGCGTTTTGCGACGAAACAAACAGCCATATGATATTATTGTGTGCATATCAATACATTCATCGTATTCGTTGTCATTTGACTTCTATAACAATAGATTACACGTCCTCCGGTGCTAAATGCCGATTCGGATAACACAGTTGATGTCGAAATACTCAAATATCATGTGTGCTCTTGCAAGAATCGAATACTTTCACTATTACTTTTTCACCAACTCAAAATATCAAATTTAATATCTTATTCCATTGAAGATAGTCTTCTCCATACCGATATCATTATGAAGCACGCAACATTCGGATATCGGATCGTATACAATAAATATTATTTTTACCATATCCGTATCCGCACCTACCTTTCGGATACGGATACGAATATTGACGATGTGAAAAATGAGATCCGTATCCAGATTGGAGGCGGATTCGGATGCGGATATCCGCGGATAATTCGTATCTGGTGGCACCCCTACTCCCCACATTAGACTTAGTTTAGCAGTTTCAACACTATTCTCTTCCCATTAATCTTCAATCATAAGTGTTTGACCTACCAAAAGTGATCACATCTAAATCACACAACCATGACCTACCAAGCAGATATGCGTGGCGTCCATATCCAGGATCTCACACCATAAACGTCCTGATAACTAGACATTTGGATAGGCACTCGATAACGTTGGGTAAATTGAGCGATTTTGTCGACCAGGTACGTATGGTTGTGGGTGGGGTTCAGCTTTGAGACCTATCTTCTCAACAATTGTCTTGGAGATATTATTAACACAACTTCCCCATCAATCATCAACTTGTAACTCTAGCCCTCATGTGTGTGTATGCTAGAACATGCTAGACCTACGCCAATCCCCATCCCTAGATGTAGCATAGAGACACCTAATGGCACTCATCTAGATGCGAGAAATCCCAAGTCCTCATCGGTATCACTACACACACTACTACTGGCTCATAGATCTCGAAATTGTCATCCAAATCAACTCCCTCGATGAGAAGGTTCTTAGACGAATATTATGCATCAACATGACTATAACTGTGACATCTATCACATTGCATACTCTTGGCACCCTACTTAGATGACTCACCTAGATATAGCCTGTGACGGTCATCTTGCACATAACAACGAAGGATTAGGTCATCGAATGTAGTCATGTAATTCTAAACCAACATACTACCCTGACAGAGGTTATGCAACTTATCTAGGATATAATGCCTATAAGACTCGAGAAGGTTCTTCTTCTTAAGCTTGTCTTTCATCTCTTCTCATGACTGTATAGGATCCTTCTGCCACTCAAAATCTCTCTATCGAAGCCTAGTAGATCCTAACTGATCCTACTAGTCTCATCCTAACAAATTAGATTTACGCACTTCGGATATCCTAGTCAAAGTAATATCCATATTAGCTAACGCAGTCATTAAAACCCGAGAATCATGGACATCATTGAATGGGGGAGCTTCTACTTTGATCCTATGTGTGATGTCATCATCATCTGTGTGCCTATTGGTACTCCTATCCCTCCTACCATTGTTATCGTTCCTACAAATCCTACGGTCATCTGCGGCTTCCTCGTTAAGTTGTTTTGTGACTATCTACCGAAGTTCGACTTCCTGAAACTCAGTAAGCAAAAGATCAATTTTCTCGTCATATTGGTTTGACTAGTTTTATACCACTTTCCGTAACGAAAGAATATACACTAACTTAAGACAATTGCATACAACACACAGATGTAATGCAAAATCGTAAACTTCAAACACTATATGGTGTTAACTATATGAA
This sequence comes from Agave tequilana, assembly GCA_038442645.1. Taxonomy (NCBI): domain Eukaryota; kingdom Viridiplantae; phylum Streptophyta; class Magnoliopsida; order Asparagales; family Asparagaceae; genus Agave; species Agave tequilana. The sequence continues at coordinate 600 of JAVJIF010016187.1, read as the reverse complement.
CAAATAAAATCCCTAAAGCGTCAGTCTCTAGAATGCAAGAAATGCGTCCTAACAGATGAATATGCAAGCAATCAATGATTCCAACAAATAACAGTAGCATGCTAACTACTAACTATACACATTCATAACAAATTACAAAAATAATGCAACTAGGTGGGTTAACTTAGAGATTACCCAAAGGTGATGAAGGAGCAAATGCACGGATAGTGAGTCTTTAAGAGCTTGAAAGAGTAAGATCCTTCTGTCTAGAGCTGAAATTCTCCCAATAACTCAAAAAATTATCAAAGAATTTCAACGGCTCGGATTGCGCTTGAAACGGGTTTGAAACGGCTTTTTGAACTACTAGCAAGTTTAGATTAGCTAATGGGTCGGGTTCTGGTCTACAGAGGAGCTCAGAAGCGGTCGGAGACTCGAGTCTGATCTGAAATGGACCCAAATTGATGTAGTAGCTAACGACGTCTTGGATTACGGCGAAGTCATCAGGTGGCACGATTGGGGATCGGGTCAGCCTCGTCTCCTCGCGGCGATGTGATGGGAGGTCGGAATAGAGGAAGCGACGATCTTGAGAGGTTGGCGTCGAAGTTGGGTTGATTCTGTTTA